>VDFB02019463.1:0-55609 GCA_007258455.2 Sequoia sempervirens
ACAATCCACAAGAAAGATAGATCATTGCACTTGACGGAAGAATTTTGGCGCATCTCGGAGACACCTCAATCCAAGAAGCATTCGACATTCCTCATTATGTCCGGACTTCATATAAGACCAAAGAAGAGGCAAGGGGAATTTTTGAAGACCGGATAGATCAGTGTGCGACCAACATTAACAAGTCGTGGTTGGAAAAGCCAAGAGATTCTGCAAAGAAAATGCCTAAGAAGTTGCGCCAGACGGACTTCAAAGAAGACTACAGTGATATAATCTTGCTTTTGAACAGAATAATGGGTAGTCCTCAAGGCGCGCCATTCGAAACATGGATGTACTTTTTCATCGATGAGATCACCTCATGAGTCAGAATGTTCAACTGGTCGAGGATGATCAGTGATAACATCCATGAGTAGTTGATGAACTTGGAGAGGACTAAATCGTTCTATATGAGTTCCTATGTTATCTATCTATTGGCAAGGGCCTATAGATATTCTGGATTAATATGCAAAGGCGTTGTAGGCAACAGAGAAAATGAATTCAAAGTATATGATTGCTACCCCCAATTGTAGCTATTTGCCAAATCTCATTTCAGAAGAGTGCACGATGCATTCCTGATGTACATCACAAGGATATTTCAAGGAGGGACACATCAAAGGCTGACCCATGAAGCTAAGAGCCTTATAAGAAAATACGGATCCTGGTACATCCAGTTTTCGAGATTCACTTACATCAGAATTCAGGGGTTCACGGGATGTCCGTTCAAGCTTCCAATTTATCCCACCCACAGAATGATTCTGCTTGAGGTTTTTAGACAGCTCGAAACCTATCAAAACTTCCAAAGAGTAAAGAGCAAAGCAACCATCACTTTTCCATTTTTTATTGGAAATATGGAAGAATCTTGCCTGTCGGCACAGGCAACTAAAGGTGCTTGGCTAGAGATGCAATGGTATCCATTCACGTCCTATTGGTCCAGAGCTAATTTCGACCCTCACCATCACATCGGGGCCGTGAATGGAGTAAAGTACAAACACAAGGTAGATCTGGAAGACTACTGGGCCGGCAGATGAATTTGATGTTAGAAAAAGATCATGGTTTAGACTGTTGGTCAGCCTAATAAGGACAATCGAGCTCTTCCCAGTGCCAGATCAAATTGAAGATGATGGCGAATTCATTCAGCCAGGTTTTGATGAGAGTCGTCTCCTTCTTCTTGTAAGATGGTCAGATTCGGTACTTGCAAACTTGTCCACCTTCATGAGACTAGTTGTCAAATACTCACAATGGTGGACAGATTAGAGAATCCAGGAGCTGCGGCGGAAAATTGTGCCTTTGACTTACAATTTGATGGGCGAAGCAGAATCTTACTCAAATGCTGGTACGTCTCAAGGTGATGAGCCAATCGAGAGCACCAATCCCAAGAAAAGGAAGAAGGCAAAAGGAAAGGGGATTGCAAATGAAGAACCTACCCGAAAGAAGCAAAGATCAGAGCCCCTTCATTCTGCTGTGTCTGCAAACATAAATGAAATACTAGACATTGATGAGTCTTTGGGAGACATAAGGATTCCTTCTCCCATTCCTGTTTAGCTAGAAGACGAAGAACCTCCATCTTCCACAGGCACTGAAATTCTGGAGTCTGACAATGAGGTTGATATTCTAGATAGTGGATTTGAAGAGGGAATGATTTCCGCTCTCAAAGGAATTTAGGAAATTCCGGACGCATAAGATATTTAGGAAGAACAAGACATCGAGCAGCCCACAATCCTAGATTGGCTGAAGGAGAGACTAAAAATAAAGGAACAAGAAGAAGTTCCGGAAGAAGATGACATGGCTGATTTCTTAGCCAAATTGGAAGCAGTAAGTGCAAGGAAGCTTGCCAGAACATTCTCCACTATCCAAAGAGATGAAGCCGACCATCGTACAGTGCAAATTGTTGTACCGACAGTTGATAAGACAAGGGAGGATATTACTCCTCAGGAATATGCCATCACTACTGTCGACTTGGGCCCAACCACAAAAGGATAGGAAGTGGAAGACTTAGATAATTCAGTTGCTACTGTCAAAGCAAGGTTGGAAAAAGAGGTAGCAAAGAAGAGGGAATGCAAACGAGAGGTTGAATGACCAAAAGAGTATATCCAACATTTAACTAAGCCTCTTGATCAAACCAGCTTAGTGGCTCCTCCATTGATGAACACTTCCCAGGAGACTTTCAAAGAGGAGAAGACTACAGCCAAGGAGACCAAAGAATGGATACTCAGCAAAAGTGTAGAAGTGGCTGTATTTGCAGAAAAATTGGCATTGGCATATGGGGAGACTTCTTCTTTGCTCTCAAGAATTGCAACTCTGGCGGAAGCATGGGATAATTCCCAGGATATCCGGGACAAAATTATTCCTTGTCTCAAGGTGCTAAAAGGAGTTCCGAAGTAGGAACTAATCGATGGGAATGTTATTGCAGCAGGCGCTGTGTATGACTTCAACAGTTGGTACATGGCATTGATTACACGGAATGAAGCCTTGGAGAAGGTGAAGGCTGATACCATCAGAGTTGAAGAGAGGACGAAGGAAATCCGGGAGAAGATTCTATCTGTAGCTGCAGATGCACTTGAGAAGGACATTGTTCGGGCAAATAATATGTAGCTTGAAAACTTGAAGTGTAAAGTTCAAGAAATCTTCTTCGGCACCACTGGGCTGATTCTCAAGCAAAATTTGACTAAGGCTTCCGAATTCTTGTCCATCTGGCATGCCTTCCAGCGACAGGAATCAGAATGGGAAATTATTTTTGCAGAATGCTCGGGCGATTTGGACCTGTTGGAATACAAGGTCCGCGTGCTGCCACTTGTCATGATCGAGGAAGTCAGCACGATAGTTTCCAGATTCGTCCAATACAATGCCACTCGACAGGATAAGGATGCGCCCCCTCAAAGATAGCTCTTCACACAAGTTCAGTCGCTGTTCCTTGCTGTTAATTGATTGTATTCTGGGAAACCCTAATTAGGGTTATTAGCTTTTAATCTCTGCCATTGATCTAGAATTAATCTTGGCCGTTTATTTTAGTTTTTGAACTCTACATAAACTCTTGTTTTCCCATTTCATTACAATGGGAGAGAGACTTATGAAATTGTTGCTTAAGACTGCTTTGGGAATAAAGTTCATATTGCATGAGTTGCTTTGAATCCTTATATTTTCAAGTGGTTGCATGGTTCCATACTTTTCTTCCATATAGAGTAGATTATAGTAGTATTTGATTTGAATGCAAGTTAGATGAATGATAGATTGATAGTATAGATTGGTGGAACTTTTGCTCATACTTTCTTTGGATGGATGATTTCCTTTCAATGCGTAAAGTTAGATTGAGCTGATAATGTGGATGCTTCAATTGCTTACTTTGAATAATATTGTTCTCTAGATGGTATTATTCTTGGTAAGCAAACCTTATGCGCAAATCCCAGAAGATTGCACTTGCTTTGTGTAGTTGTCGTTTTCGTGGCGAAACAAAGTCTTGTTCCTTAGTTTCACTTAATCTTACCGTCTCTTGACTTCATAGGTATAGTATAGGACTTCTTGACCCTTATCCTTTTTTTCTTTTTTTTTTAAATCTCAAAATCAAAAATCCAAAAAAATAATAGAGCATTCAACGTCAAATCAACCTAAGTCCTTACTTTTGATTAATTTGCTGACATAGGTCCCTTTGTGTTACCAACATATCACATCATCCATTGAGCTTGTCCACACCTAACTTTCGAAACATTGGAATTGCCGTATGATCTTTCTTGCAATCTTAGCATATGAGGTAGTTTTTCAAGAGAGGATAGAGCGTCTTTGGACTCTTTATTCTAGAGTGTTCGGTGTGTCATAAAACACGCATCAACAGGTCTCTACGCATCTAAAGAATGAAGAGGATGGCAGATAACATGAGCCCATAGTGAGATTGTGGAGGATACAGAGGAACTGGTTTCCCACTAACAACCATTAATTATGTATGAAGAGACGAATGGAGATAAGGACAAATACCAGTCAGAAGTCGCGTCCCTTGGTGTCACATCATATAAGACACTCGTAATGAAGAGGAGGACATCATACAAAATTAAGAAGAAGAAGACATCCGATAGACAGTCACGGTGATCATTTCAGTTGGTGTGCACGAGTATATTGAGTATTTGACTGAGATAGCACGAGTTTCAATTGATATTTTAGGCAACTCTGTAAAGGTCTATAGTTGAACTGAGATTGATACTATGAGTTTCCCCTACTGTCTCGGGTTGAATTGAAGATCAATAAATACAGTATTTATTTCCTCGTATCTCTCTATGCTTGTTATCAAAAGCGACTATATTAATCTAAGTTTCCAGATTTAAATCTACTGAGTGGGTTTGAGTATCTTTCAGATATTTGATTGTTAGTTCGGTTGCTTATCTTATCCATCTTGAGCAAGCACCTCACACTCAAGGATTGTGTCGATGAAGGGGATTGGGAAGCGATCCTTGATCGTCACTGCATTCAAACTTCTGAAATCTACACATATTTGAATCTGTTTGGAATCCTTCTTTAGTGATATGATAATTGGTGAAACCTAGTCACTGACTTCTACTTTGAAGATGATCCTTGCTTCCAACATTTTATCAATTTCTTCTTGTACCTTTGCAACATAGTTTTAATTCATTTGGTATAGCCTCTTACGTATGATTTGTGCTCCTGGTATGAGGGGGAATCTTGTGTATGCACAATTCTGGTGGTATCCCCTTAAGATCTTTATACATATCTTTGTACTCCTTGAATATGTTGAACATTGTTGCCTTCACTACGAGGTCCCAATCATATCCGACCAAGATTTTCTTTGGTTTGTCTTCATCCCCCAAGTTCACCTTCTTCATCATTGGTTTCTCATACTTGATTATTTTGTCTCATTCAAACTTGTGGGTTGGCGTGTTGTCCAATTTTTCTACTCCTTGTATTCTTTGTACTCGACAGTAAAACTTGTCGTTGCCTTGCCTTCTTCCTCAATCTCTCCGATTTGTAGCATGTTGCACTCTGGGTGGAACACCTTGTAGTCTTTTATTTGCTAATGGAATAGATCATTGAGAGAACTTGTCTTGTCCTCAGAGCAACTCTTGAGGTCAAGTACCCCCTTGTCATTAGGTTCCATAAGCCTTCTTCCTTTGTTTGCCTCTGACTTGGAGAATGCCAATTCTTGGCTCATAGCCTGATTCTTCAGGTCAATGACGTACTTTCTCCTGCCACTCTTGATGGAGTGTGTGTTTTGTTTCTAGTTGTGGTTCGCCTTGGCTGCAGTTAGCCACCCTCTCCCTAGTAGTGCATCGTACGCCTTCTTGATTTGTGAATAAATATACAACTATGTTTGGGTCCTTGACTTAATGAGGAAATACATAGAGGAGTTGGCTTTTTCTAGTGTAACCTGCTTTTGAATGGATTTTATTGTGTTGCAATCTTTACTTAAATCATAGGTTGCTTTGAAATACATGTTTATTAGTGAGGATTAGTCCTAATCTTAATAGTTGAGGACCATTGTCAAAGTCGACTTTGTTGATTGGGTCTTCGATGAGCAACACTTTTGACTTTTGATGAAGGAGATTGTATATGTATGTTCTTATTTTGTTTAGTTTTTGCCAATTTTACTAGTTAAATTGTATTTTAATTTATTTATAACTTTATGTTTTCTTCTTCAATCAAACTACTTTATTATGTTAATTTTAAATTTCACATGGCCTTTAGTTATCCTCCTCCATGTTTCTAATAGGGAGAAGCTTGCAATGGCTATGCTTATGAGGGCATGGACAGAATCAAGTAGTCCAATATTACCATCTATGGCAGGGTTGAAGACAAATATCATTCCATAAGGGAAATCATTGATCACCAATAGCACCATAAGCTTCATATTCCCTTACACTTGGTTGTTTCTTGAATTCAATGTTCCAATTTTGCTTGGGTCTCAAGGCCAATGAGGAGGTTTTGAGTGGGCTCTACATGTTCAATAAAAGGAATTGAAACAAATTCTCAATTTAAAGTGATCATAATTGAGATTGAGATTTTTAGACTTGTGCAAGGGGTCTCTTTGTGTAAGATACATGTTAGTCAACTTGGATGACAACATAGCAAGGTAAAAGTTGATTGAGTTTTTTTCTTTTTTCACTTTAGATGCATGGTGGGAGAGGTTTGGTGCTAAGGTGTCAAATCTTTAAAGGATTGACATACGCGTCTTGAACCAACTATGCAAAGCTTTAGAATGCAGGTGCAATTAGAGTACATTTTAGCACATATACTCCAAAGGGCGCAATAGATTGTTGGCCTAAAAGTCAAATGGCCTTGTTTATTTTTATTACAACATTCCTCTCTATTACAAGCAAATCTTGGGTTCTAATTTATCTCCCATTATGCTAGAGGAGGTTGATCCATAATCAAATTGGATCATTGATGTTGTGGGTCTTATCTTTGTTTAAGACCATGCATGGGTTGATGAGTTTGATCTAGGCAAAGGCAGTAGCCATGGTAGAGGAGAGAGCATTAGCAGATCCCTTGGACGTCGTTGACAAACCTTAAGATATTATGGCTATGTATCAAGGATTTATCTAAGACATGGTTGCAAGATCCACCATAGAAACATTGGCACTAAGCTGAGTGATGTTGGCTCCTCTTTACTATAGTTCTGATTTTTGTTTCTGATGCCATGGATATCAAAATGTATGAGTTTTGTACACTTGAGAATACTTATATATTAAAAAAACTTGTTTCCTTCAGCTCAAATCTGCTTTTGTACTCCTTTGCCTGATTATACTTGTATATATGATCAAAGTAGCTTGTAATTGATTGGTTTTTATGTCTTTAAAATTAATTTAGAGAAGAGTGTATAGAAAAGCATTAAATCCTTAAAAAATCTCTTTTTATCAGTAATTTTTTGATTTGTTGTGTTCATGTGCTGAATCTTACTCCAAGCTCAAATTCAGCCTGCTGAGTCTGACTCGAGTAACTATGGAGCTTTCATCATTCTTGTTATCAAATGTCAGTAAATTTAGGTTGAATCAAGTCTCTGCATAATGCTGCATTTCTTTGGACAATATGTCATATCTTAATTGTTCTCATCTCTAAGTTACAACTTGTAAAGCCTTTTCTGTGGAAATTTGTAACTGGGATTTCCTGCTTCTGTGCTTTGCTTCATCCATCCATGAAGGATTCTAATGGACCACTAATGTTTATTTTTATAATTTCTATATCATTTACTTTTCTTATGTATTGAATAGGTGTTATTACTTGGTTTACAAAAGCTAAAAATGACACACTTGTAGATTCACATACAAAACCTAAAACATGTAGATGAATGTTTCCAGGCTAAGGGACAGGCTCAAGCAATTCTCAGAGCAGTATGAAATTTGCAAACAGCAATTTGCACAGCAGGTCTGTTTTCATTATGTGCTCATGGTTCCTCACTAGGAAAAATAGAATGGTTATTTATTTCTGTTTGAATGTTTGGCTACTGTTTTATTCTGATGTTGATGTATTGTGTTTTCCTAGCTCTTGGAAGTATTGAGTTAAATAATTGCCCTTTATCTGTGCAGTTGAAGAAAAAAACACTAGAGCTTCAGCTTGCGGAAGTAAAGCTTCAGCAACAACAAGAGGCTTGCAACCAAGAACAAGAAAAAGCACGCCTATATACTGAGCAGATTACACAGTTACTGACAACTGAGAAAAATTTACGTTTTCAGTTGGCTGCCGATGGAGAAAAGTTTCAAGAATTTCAGGTTTATTTTCCTTATTTTATAATCTAATACCAATTTTAAAGGGATACAATTATTTTGCACAATTAAGACTGGTTTCAACAGCGTTTTTAAGTTTTTAACACAATACACTCTATAAACAATCATATTTATGTGCGGTCCATGGGTACACAACTCTGTGTTGTTCATGATCCAACAAGGGGCTGTCCTTGCAAAGCATAGACATACAAGGTGTAAGAGAGGGGGACCGAACACGTCAAGGCTCCAGGTCACGGAGAGTTGAGAGTAGAGGGCTGCCCTAACTTACCTCACTCTAAAGGGATGTTTTGAGACAAGGATCGAGAATTATGAGGACTATAATGTACTTCAATCACTCTGCAGATCCCGAACTTAGGTTTGGGCTTGGCGAGCTGGTTTTTGAAGTCAGTACTGTGCCTTAGACAACTCTTTGTCCGAGGACGACAACGTAGTTCTGGAACGTCAGCGCGGCAAGCTGACATCTCTCAGGCGCGCTGGCGTCTGTACGATTAGAAAACAGTGAACACAATACAAACTGCCAAAAAACAAACTAACAGCCTAGCTTACTAGTCTAGATGCTAAAAACAGAATAAGTAAATACATGAAATAGAAACTAAAGTGATAAAACAAGTAAATGAGAACTAGGGTGACAAAGATGATCTCACAAAAGTGCATGTTCACCAGCTAGCTCCACACGTACTTTCACCTGCACACAAGCAAGAAGGAGAAAATTGTTGGGGCTCTATAGGGGCTTGCCTCAGTCAACCCCTTGTTTTGGTGTTTCCACCTCCACAGATAGCTAGAAAGCAACAAAGTAGAAATATGCGATAAAGAAGTAAAGAAAGTAGAGATTGCAATAAACACTACAAAACAGTATAATGCTACTCAATCAAATCACAAAGGAGAGGAGTGAAACGTTACCACCTCCACCCAAAAGCTCACTAGCCAAAGGAGGAGAATATGGACTTGGGAAGGTCACCACAACTGCAATTGTGATGAAGGGAAGTCTCGCAAGACCCCAAGCCCATGCTGCTATGGCTTGCTTCACACTTGCTATGTGGAGTTGATGGAGTGTTGAAGTGCTGCTTGAGAGTGAAGTGACTACTGAAAGTGCTAAGACAATGTTTGAGAAAATGCAAGAGCTTGTGAGAGGGTGAAATGAGATGAAGATAGATGAATTTGAAGGAGAAGAGAGAAGAATCTGCCATTTTTTGGGGTTGGTTGGTCGAAGAGGGACGTTACAAATCGTTCCTAATCGAAAGTGTAACGCCTCTGCCAACTTCAGATGCGGGAATACGTTAGGGACGACAGTGCATCGTGTGGACGTCTATGTGCTGCGCGTGCATCCCTGACAAAAATTCTCTCACCGACACAATAGACAGATGCCAAGTGGAAGGAAGGCAGTTGGGTGATGTGGAATTTCGCCTTCGGATTTGATTTTCTAAGGCGAGGTTGTGTAAAAGGGGAATTTGCGTAGGGGGTGCAAATTCACTCCTATACACAGGGGTGGCTTATGGGATGTCTAGGCATCCCTTGAACACCTTTGGGATGTCAAGGCATCCCCCACAAGCAGAGATGTACAAATGTCTAGGCATCCCTTGAACACTTCGGGGATGTTAAGGCATCCCCTACATGCAGAGCCTTTGTTTGAATAAATAAAATTTGAAACATAGAAAATAAACATTCTAAAGTACATTCAACATTAAGGTGGGCCCCCAATGGGCATCCCAATCCTATAAATAAAATTTAAACCTGTTAAAATATGGTAGCTTCGGTCAGATATAGAAATGATGATCATATGTGTGTGTATATATATGTCAATATGTACTGACATATGTATACACACATATATATGTTAATTGTATATATCATCATTTATATCGAAATCTACTACATTCCAAGTATATTATCGATCTGCATTTAGAGGTTATTAATTGCAGATTATTAGCATTTCATGTTTCATATAGGATCCCGATCGAGCATCATTATCGGTGATCATTTCCAGATTGGATATTATTCATTTGTGCAAGATAAATTCAGATCGAACTTGGTAAGCATTTATGTTTATTGAGTAACAAACCCCAATTAGAGATTGGGTGTTTAGTTAAGATGAAAAGGCACAATTCATGAGACATCTCATGAACAGACATGCCTCCACTTTGTGGAGACATGTCCGCTCATGGGATGTGTCTCTTCCTTATATATTTAATGTAGGTCCGATCCACAATGGGAGACATCGAAATCAATAAATGTTCTGCTCTTGTAGATCAAATACCATTAAGGAAAAATTCAGACTTGTGAATTCATGATCAGTATTTTTCAATATTGATTTGGCATCAACTTCATATTTATCAAGTTCAACATTCTGGTTATAATCTGAAAGAAATTTAACCATTTTAACAAAACCCTTCCCACTCCATATGATGTTTAAGCTGCATCAAACATTATTAAGGAAGCTGTTTGAATATTTTAATAGAGCTGTGAGACTTGGGAAGGTGACGTAAAACCATAAGGAGGAATTGATACCTTTCATTATAGACTTTGGAGATTATTTCTTCCTGCTGCCTGTCTTCATGGACATTGGGTTACTGACTTTATAATGGAATTGAGGTCGTTTAAAAATTCAGCTACTCATATATTGGTGATCATTTGTCCTCCAAAGTGACTGTTGGAATTTAGGAGGTTTAACGAATCAAAATTGCAGTTTACTCGCCTCATTCAGAAGCAATTCCCAGAATTGTATTAACAAGCTGCACCGTTAAAGATTGATGAATCAATTGAAGTATGAATTTGGACCGATTTGGGTATTTCCAGGTGTTGATTCAGATATTGAAAATAATAGTTGAGGGCTCAATATGTATTGTGAAAGGTTGCTGTTCATTCTTATCAATTTTTGCAGCCACTTCATTTCTGAGTCAAATATAAGCTTTGTGGAGTTAAATCACTGCAAAAGAGGTGTTTTCCAGCTTATATCAATAAACATTGGTGGACAGATTTGAACTTATTTCTGTGTTAAATACAGTGTTCCATTTCTGAATATATATAATTCTGAAGTTCAAACAGCAGTTTAAATCATTGTCACTTCATTTGTCATGGCATTCAGTATTATAAAATTTCAATGGGTGAACATCTGTATTGAAGCATATTACTGATCAATTACAGAAATATATTTTTAGATCATTATAGTGTGTATTATATATTGGTGCATTGATCAGACATTGTGTAATGCGCCCAAAGTTAAGTTTCCTACCAACTGTTTGACAAAATGCTTGTGGTCCATATGTGTTATAATTTGCAAGTTTATTGAAAAAAAAATTGTAGCAACTTTACAACTTCAACAAGCCTTCTCTTTGTTTGCCTCATATAGGTGCACAATTGTATACTACAATTTTTGAACTTGATGTTTAAACGCATTTTCTTTCATTCGAACCCACTCCAGACCTCCTACCTTAGCAATTTTCTCTGACAAAAAATACCTTTCTTCTAGTAAGATGTGCTCCCTCTATTAGGTGTGCACTTATTGTTGGGGTTGCATTTTCACTTTGAGACTCATTGTATTTAATCAACCTTGTTCTTGGCCTTGGTGGATTTGTTTGAAGGTCATATCTGCTGATCTGCAAGGATACAAAGAACAATGATGTGCGATACATACCAATAGCGAAAAACTTTGAAATATGACATTTTGAATTGATAGAAAAGATGAGGTTTTAGCTTTAAAAGTTGATACAATATGAAATTCTTATGGCTACAAAAAAATAAAAAGCTAACTACAACTTCTAAGCTAAGAATAGTTTGTTTGCACATAAAACAAGCATAGTAAACAATTAAGTCCACAAATACCAGACCCTACATTAGGAAAACTTTGAATAGATTTTTGATAAAGATAAATATCAACTAAAAATAGACCTTATAGAAGACTATCTAAAAATAGCCAATCTGAAAATAACTTTATTGGAATGATTATCTCCTTAAAAATTGTGATGGCTAAAACTAGCTTGAGCTATAAATATCCAATTTGACAACTAGCTCTGATGATAATTTTGCATAAGCTCTTTTGTTCTAACCAGTGTTACAAGGCTCAAGCTCAACAAGCTGATTTTTGATCTAGACTTAGACACGATGCTCAAACTTGGCCAAGACTCGACAAATTGAAAAAACCATGATATATAGAGATTTTTAAGAATTTAAAATTTATACTATTCACCTTTTAATAAATAAACTTTAAATACATGATAAACTTATCAAATAGAGGCTACTTTGATCACACACACAAGTATACATCGATCATAAGTATAAAAGTGGATTTCGGCTAAAGGAAACGGCAATTTTATTTATATAAAATTTAAATAGTGTCAAGTGTATACAAAATTCATGGATTATGAAATTCATGGCATCAAAACAAATATCAAAACTAAAGTATAAGTCTATGGCTCAAAGTAACCTGCATCACTTGTCCAAACATCCATAGTTGTACGACAAGTTGAGCATGGGCATCTAAGATAGGTCCTCGATGATAATAAGGACATGATATCTGCTTGCATATTAATGACACCAACATCCAAAGGGTTTACTCATGCTTTATCCTCCTCTTGTACCATGGCTACTAACTTTGCCTCTAAATCCACTTGATCAAACCTTGCAAGGTCCTACTCGCTAAAGATAGGATTGTCAACCTTGGTTATCCAATCTGATTTGTGATGAAGGCAAAGGTTGTAATGAACATAAATAGATCATTCAATCTTTACGCCAACATGGATTTCTTGGAGTGTATGTGTTTAAACATACTCCAATTGTGCATGCATTCAAAAGCGTTTCATGGTTGGCTCAAGACATGAACTGCAATCTTATGAAGATTTGATACCATGTATTAGAAATCATAAGGAAAAAACTCAATCTTGTTGTTCAAGTTTAAGCTTCAACATTAACGTAAAAAAGAGAAAAGTTTTAATTTTTGAACTTAAACTATGTCCTTAATATACTTTACCTAGTTGCAATGTTGTTTGAGTTGCCTTGTATATGTCTCATGCAAAGAGGTCCCCTCGTGCAAGTCTGTTGATCTCAATCTTAGAGATTATCTTCGCTCCAAGTTGAGTATTAGGTGCAATTACTCTATAACTATGTAGAACCCACTCAAAGCCTCTTCATTGGCCTTGAAATTCAAGTAGAACTGTAATGTCGGATTCCAGAAATAGGTAGTTGCATGCAAGGGCTTGTAAAGCTAAAAGTGCATTATTGATCAATGATGTACTATATGGGATGATACTTATTCTCAACCCTAACATAAATGGATATGATGGCCTCCTTGGCCTTATCCATGCCTTCATATTACATATATATAGCCCATTTCAAGCTTCTCCCTCTCAACAACTAGAAGAATAATAGGTTTTGTGAATTGCAATTATTATCAAACATTAACGTGTGGACAAAACTCAAATATAATGGAAATACAAAAAAATGAACAAAAATATAATGGAAATATGAACTTTTCTACAATCTCCTTTGTTGAAGCCAAAATTTGTGCTCATTAAAAATCCAATCAACTATGTCAACTGCTACATTGGTCCTTTCTTACCATGCATCTAAAATGAGAAGGAAAAAAACTCAATCTCGTTGCCTAACTTTGAGTTTCAACATTAACATAAAAAAGGGAAAAGTTTTAATTTTTGAACTTAAATTATACCCTTAATAAACTATTACCTAACTTCAATGTTGTCTAAGTTGCTTTGCATATGTCTCGCACAAAGAGGTCACCTTGTGCAAGTTTGTAGATCTCAATCTCAAAGATTATCTTTGCTCAAAGTTGAAGATTAGGTACATTGCTCTATGACTATGTAGAGCCCACTTAGAACCTCCACATTAGCCTTGAAATCTAGGCAGGATTGGGATATAGGATTTGATAAACAGGTAATTACATGTAAGGGCTTGCAAAGTTGAAGATGCCATCGTTGATCAATGATGATTCATATGGGATGATATTTATCCTCAACCCCAACATAAATGGATCTAATGGCCTTCTTGGCCCTATCCATGTCCTCATATGTATAGCCCATTGTAGACTTCTCCACATCAACAATTCGAAGGAGAACACCTAAAGGCTTTCTAAATTGCAATTATTATTAAACTTTCACATAAATAAGTGTGAACAAAACTAAACAAGTAGAAAGGAAATATGAACTTACCTTTACAATCTCCTTCACGAAGCCAGAAGCTATGCTCATTGAAAATCCAATCAATTTTGTCAACCCTTGCATTGGTCTTAGCATATGATGATATAAACCACTTCTTCCTAACAAATGTGCTCCTCAAAGCAATCTTTGATTAAATCAAAGATTGCAACATAATAAAGTCTGTTACAAATTGGGTTATTTTGAGATGAGCCAATTCCTTTTATGTGTATTTTCTCATTCAATTGGGACCCAAGCATGTTTTTATTTGTATTTGCAAATGTTTTTACCATCCTCCACATATGCTTTAATCAATGAGATTTTGCCAAGATCCTCCAATATGAGGTCAAGGCAACAAGCAACACAAGGAATCTAGGATAAAGATGGATGCCTATTCATGAGAAGTCTACTTACAACAATTTAAATTGTTGCATTATTTGTAATTATTTGCACAACATCCTCCTCACTGACCTTGGCCAAGACTCTCTCTAAAACCTTACTAAGGAAATCAACATTTTTTTTGTATTCTAAACTATCGATAGATTTTAGGAAAATTGTGTCACTTGACAAAGAAGCATTGAAATTTGAAATGTTAATGTTAATCATTAAAGTAGAAATTAAAATCTTAATCACTAAATCAATCAATTTCAGGAAGTACAATCACTTGAGGAAGAAACAAGGAAATTTTGCAATGTTCTATTCCTCCTATTTACTTAACCATTGGTCATGATGGTGCAACCCTTCCTTGTCCATATCTTATGTTGCACGTCAATTCTGTCCTTCACATTAGCCACCTTTTGAGTTAAAATGGAGCCCTTTATCTCTTCATCATTAGGGGTTTTGAACCCTTCCTCACAAACAGTAATGGCATTTACCATATGTTGCCAATAAGGAGACTTAAAACAAATTAAATAAATAAAACAAGTATTATAAAATTTAGAGTTTGAGTTCTACAAACCCCTAAATTAAAAAAATCAAGAATTCAAGAGACAATGAAATCAAATAATATATTTTAAAATAAAAGTAATAATCAATTACCTCACTATGTGAAACAGAATGGTACAATAAAACCAAAAGTCTTCAATTGCACTATTATTGTATTATGCTTGTCCTTATTCCAACCCATACTCTTAAGCTAAGTTACCAGGTTCTTCACTTTTTCTTCTCATACCCATGTGGGTCCCTTACAAGTCTTGGTTCCTTGTTGGTTCACCTCAGGGTTCTCCTAGGGTCCCTCCCAAGCACCCCAAGAAGGACCCTGGGCGAACCTGGGCCACACCCAAGCGAACCCAGGGGGACCCAAGGGTTGCCCAAAGAAAAAGCAGGAGACAAACTATGTTGTTGCATGCGAACCTAGGGCGATGCAGATACTGTGTATGCGGTTTTTGCCTTAAATTTAGGTGCATAGAGATGATTTGAAATCTTTGGTGATTTCTTGTTGTAGTCATAGGAGGCATCCAACAGAAAGAGCAGCAACTTTAAAGTTTCGCAATCATAATGGCACAAATTTCAAATTCTGCCATGACATGGGCTCTTTGATCCTACAGGCCTTTCCATTTTAACTCTTTACAACACTAGTTGCTAAAAATGAGGACTTGTTGCAGATCGTCTCACTTGGATAAAAACAAAATAAAATCATGGATTGTTCAGTGACCAGTCTATACACCTGCACATGTTAGTAAATTGAAACTTAGTAGTTTTAAATTTTAATATAGAAGGAGATCATCACAAAACCCATGTTTGAAGATAGATGTCATTTGCTGTTTATCATGTTTGAAGGATTAAGCTTGAAATGTGACAACATATGGAATTTTTTATATGGGTACAATCATTAATGAAAAACTCACTTAAGCTTACAAGTCAAAAGGTTCATGAATTATTCGTGACATAGTAACAGAAATCTGGAAAAAAACCCGATTAATCCCGATTTTTAAAAAATCTGCAGGCTGGACGATTTTTTCCCTGATTTTTTGTAAAAATCTTTGACCTTTTGGTCAACAATTTTTTCCCATTTCAAACTGCAAAATTGCCAAAAAAATGTGAATAAAATCACACTGATTTTCGCGTGAAAAAAAAACCATGAGACCATAGCTTGTTGTTTACTATTATGCTTTGATAGATTTTTTCCAAGCATCCATAGCGCAGCAAGGTAGTGAACTATTTGATAAAATGCTTTGGTAGAAATGTATGAAAAATGTGGTGGCATAGACAAGGCAGTGAACTGGTTGAAAAATTGCCTCAAAGAAATGTGGTTGCTATTGATTGTCATGGCATTCCATCACCATGAGACCACATTTCTTTGAGGCAATTTTTGATCCAGACAATGAGTGGATTGCTGGTGATGAATTTCTTGAGGCTTAGTATTTTGAGATTCTAGTGGAGTCCAACTTTGATACTCATTTGACTGAACAACTTAGGAGAGGCAAAGCCCCAGGAGTTTCATCATTGGGACCTGCATCCCTCTAGCATAGCTCTATTTATAGTAGCAACTAGCAAGAGTCATGGCTACTTTTGATTTTTTGAAACTTTGTACTCAGTTTATAGGTTGACTTTGTACAAACTATATTGTAATTGAAATTTTGTCATCTATTAGTTATGCATTGTGAACTAATGCTTTGAAAGATATGGAATGCAATTTAATCAGCGATATGAATATAAACAACAAAATCTATTTTCTATGATTCATTAGTTAAACTCTCTATTTTATTTGCTCTCTATAACTCTATTGCTATGGAAATGCCTTTCAATAAAAAAAAAACAGTTTTTGTATCTTATTCTACAATTTTTTACATTTTTTTAAAAATCCGATTTTTTCCCGATTTTTTCCCCAAAATATTTTTGTTGCTATGATTTGTGGTATAAGTCGCCATTGACTTGTTGACTTGCCTAAAACTTGTGTTGACTAACTCAAAAGTCATTTTTTGGATAAAAACTCAGCAGTGTGATTTATTAGTTTGTTCTCATTTTGCAACTTTTATTTTGTGGTTTTCAATTGTTTGAGCTCTACGTTTGAGATTTTCAGCCATTTTTAGTCTCGGCTATGGTTTGGTTTGCAGGGGAGCTTTTAATAGTGATGTGAATTTTTTTTGGTAGGTTTCTGTTTTTGTTTTTTTTTATTCAGTCTAAGCTGCAAACTCACCTTTACTGTTTTTTTCCCCCCTTAAACTTATGATTTTTGTTTGCAGTCTAAACTGCAAGTTTGTACTTATTTAAAAAAAGTTTCTTTACCATAAAAATATGGGATGGATGGCGAGGACTCATATGCAAACCTAAAGAGATATATCTTCATACTTTGAACATGGGGAAGTTCTCCTCTTAGGAGATTTCAGTGCTAGGACAACAAATGAACCGACTGGAATTTTATGCAGCAAGGAGGATAACAATCCTTAATGGCTCATTGAAGAGGAAAATCATCAATTGTCAAGATGTTCAGAAGATAATGTGAGAATTATTCATTTTGGTGAAGAATTACTAACGTTATGTTTGCAATGGTATGGGTAGGTGAAAGAAATCCAAAAATTATACATGCAAAATTTACAATGGATCAAATTGTGTTGATTATGTCATTTTCTCACAAAGCTTGATTAAAAGGATAATGGAGGTTGTGATTGAAGATCCCTTGATGATATTAAAATCAGACCATAGCCTAGTATGTTTAATGCTGTCTTGGATGAAAAGAAATCAGCATTTACTAAAAGAGCAACCTATAAGAGAGGGGGACCACCGCGTGCAAGACCCCAGGTCACGGAGGGTCAAGATGCGAGAGGCTGCCCTAACTTATCTGAGCTAAGTGCAATGTTTAGGAAGTGTGAGGCGAGAGTAACGAGGACCATGGGACCTCTCAGTTACTCTGCAGACCCGAAATATAGGACAAGGCTAGGCGAGCTGGTTTCTAGGTCTAACACTGCGTCTTGGGAAGCTCTCTGTCCGAGGACAGAAGCGCGATCTCTGGACATCGGCGCAGCGTGTTGGCATCTCAAAAGTGCGCTGTTGTCCGTACGACCAGACAACAATGAAGACGAAGTCAAGCCAACAAAACTAGCTAACGGCCTAGCTGACTAACTAAAGGGCCAGAATGATGCAACTAGATAAATTAAATACTCCCTAATATTATAAAGCAAATATGCAAGAGTGATGAAAATAAGGAGAATCTCACCTAGGAACTCGTTCACCAGTTGGTTCTATAGAAACCACTACCTACAAAAGGAACAAAACAAAATAAAAGCAACGCTAAAACCATCACTTACAAGCAGTATTATACTACTCAACAAGTAATAGAGGGAGAGGGAGAGGGAAGCTTACCACCTCCCACCAAGAGCCTCAAGGCTGGGAGGGCTGATGCTCGTATAACACAATGGTGCAAGCACTCCACGAAGTGATGGAGTGTTGCTTTACTGCAATGGAATGCTTGAATGCTTGGGAGTGAGGTAGAAAGGGGAGTGCGAGAGCTTGTGAAAGTGTAAATGGAAGCTTGATGTGTTGAAGAGTTGTGTAGAGTTGGAATGCATAATAGAAGAATGAATTTGAAGAAAGAATGGAAGAAAAGGACCATATTCGGGTCAGTCGGCCAAAGGGGGCATTACAACTTCACCTCCAATGAAGTGCTGAGGGTCGGCCCATGAGGAATGTACACCCGGGGGCTGATAAGTCGCATGCTGTGGCGTCTTCATGAAAGCGCCCTCAGTGGCAAGTCAAGCGAAGCCAAGTGGGATACAAGTAGCGAGCTTAGGTGGAATTAAGCCTTTGAACCTTGGTTTCTAAGGTGAGTAAAGGCAAAAGAATTTGCATAAGGGGGTGCAAATTAAACCTATATTTTGCTACTTTGCTTGACACGAATACTAATAGGTGCTTTCGATAAAATAGATCAAGAGAAAGAGTGTAAGGTTAGAAATGTATACCTGAACCGTCAAGGAAGCAGTGCTCGGTTTGTCGTACCTAAAGGCCAGGGCAAGCGAAGGACTCCATAGCTTCTTGGAACTATGAAGTTAGAAAAACCGAGGTATCTCTGAGACCCCTGGAGACGCAAGGAGGCAACCCCAAGATCTCTGCATGAAGGAAGCTACATGAAGTAAAGCCTTCTGAGGCCACAGGACACCGCAAAGAAGGTATACGAAAAAATCTAGCATGAGAGAGCCCAAAGGCCCTATGGGCTCTGGAGTCCCACTTAGGGGAAGGTATTCTTCTTCCCGAACTCAGAGCGCATGAAGAATAGAAGAAGCCTATAGGCTCTCCTCAGATTCAGGAGACCTCCAGTGAAGAATCTGAAAGCTGGAGCTCTCTCAATCCCATAGGAAGGTATTCTCCACAGAACTCAGAAGTGTGAAACCTTGACCAAAGCGCCCTAGAAACTCTTAGTCCCTCTGAAGAGCCACCCAAGATCTCTCTCTTTCGCATAGAGGAAGCTCAAGAGAAGCACCCGTGGTAACATCTTGGGGGAGACTATCCCCAAGATCTCACATGGAGGAAACCTGAGAAAGCAGACTCCGCAGAGTCAAGAAGCACCACATAGGCGGGTAAACGAAAAGTTGCGCGGACTGTTGACAGTTTTAAAAACTTTTCAAAAAGGGTCCTATTGTGACCTTTTCACACATCGCCCCATTGCAAATGGGGACCCCTAGTAGTTTGCTTCTTTTTAGGGTTTTGCCTTCGGGCAACAATTTCATAAGGTCGGTGCTTTGAGAGTTTCAGGTCAGAGTTTTGAGTTATCACCCGAGCCAACTGGAGAATTCAAGCCCAAAACAGTGCCTAAATGTCATGGAAGTGCTCAGAAGGTCCGAAAGACGAGGATCGCCTGTGCTTTGAGTCAATTTTGACACTTCCTATTTTTTAGGGATTTTTGCTTTTTTGCTTTTTTTCATTTTTGGCATTTTTGGACCAATCTGGGACCCCTATTTTTTAGGGATTTTGCTTTTTCTATTTTTAGAAAGTCAACCTTGGTCATGGAGTCAATATTTCCATTTTTAGAACCAAAATTCAGGCCACCAAAGGTAAAAAATCGAAAAATCAAGCAAAAATCAATGAAAAATCAAGAAAAGCATGGAAAAGCAATGAAAAATCTGGAAAAATCAAGAGGAAAAAGCATATGGCGAAGAGGCAAGCATGAAATCCATGGTGATCAAGGATGAAAAATGATATAAGTCTTGAGAAATCCGCCCATGGGAATGATAATGACAATGGAAAGTCCGCTTGGAAGAAGCAATGGGAATGGCAAGGCATGAAGGAAGTCCGCCCAAGCCTTAGACAAGAAGTGACAAGACCTTCTCAAAGTCCGCCCCACCTCTTGGCATGAAGTTTGTGAAGTCTGCCTATACTCAATGAAGGAATGGCAAGAAAAAGTTAAAGTCCGCCCACCTTTTGGAAAAGAACCTTCCAAGTCTGCCATAGGAAAAGGGGGGAATGGAATAAAAGTTGTGAAGTCCGCCACCCTTTGGAAATGCAACAATAAAATCCACCGTTGGACTAGGAAGAAAGGATGGCAAGCCATGGAGAAAGTCCGACCTATCTTGAGTAAAATGGAAACAAATTCATAAAGTCCGCCTGGGGTACGGAAAGACCACCTTGAAGTCCACCTAGACATTGAGGGGGACATGGAAAGAAATAATCAAAGTCCGCCATAAGGAGATAAGCAACATGGAGATAAACTCACCAAGTCCACCTAGGCATTGAACATATGGAAGAATATTTATGAAGTTCGCCATGAGGAGAAATGAAAATAAAGTCCGACTTAGGCAAGAGAAAAATGTCCAAGGTTGAAGAAAATCTGACTTTGTCTAGGAAATAAAGTCCAAACATAAGTAAAGCTCGATTTTGGCATGGGGAGATATGTCTAGTACAAGTTAAAGTCCGCCATGGCCTAAAAGAAATAAAATTCGTGGCAAAGATGCTTCAAAGTTCTCCCTGGCTAAAGTGAAATAACTTGGAAAATAAATAATTAGCCATGGAAAAGTTAAAATTTTCCATAGTTAAATAATTTTAATAATAAATTTCGCCATGAGCAAGAGATTTAAAGGGTTGGAAAAATCAAATTTAATATATTTGACATTTAATATTTTTCCAATGCTTTCAACACATGGGCGAATTTTTGAGCTTAGAGAAAATCTAAAGATCCTAGCTAAAGGTGGCGCCTGGATAAGCTTTCCATGAGGATTTTCGAAAAAAAAATAGAAACTTGCCTTGATGAAGAGAAGAAAACAAATTGAAATCAAGAGAAAAGATGAAATTACTAAAACAAAATCGAACTCTTTAGCCTTATAATGAGTTTCAGCAACTCATTTTTCACAAGTTCGATTGAAGAGAAATTAAGCTCTCTTAAAATTGCAAGAATATTAAAGGCAAGGTCGATTTTTCTCAGTGGAGGAGTAAAAATTTTTTATGCTGGAGGAAGTGATTTTTTTTGAAGAAGTAAATTGGATTCTTGGCTGAAAGGCGTACTTCTCAGCAAGTTGGTACATTCTTTCATTGGATTTTTTATTAAATTTTCAGAAGTTGGATTTGATTTGCAGCCAGAGGATATTTCCAAAGGTTTGAAGTTTGGTTGGCTAAGTTCTTCAATTCTTCTTCCATCTTATTCACTTTGGCTAAGTTCTGGCAAAAACTTAATCAAGTTCACCCATTTTCAGCTTGCTTTTTCACAGAAATTTATCTTTTTAACAAGCTGAAAGTGAAAACTTTCGAAGGCTCGGAAATAAACTATATCTAAAAGTCCCCGTGCTAATGTTAATTCTTTTTACTGCAGGTTAATGACCACCCAGGGAGAACCATCAAGAAAGGTGCAGATGAAGTTTTCCAGCAAAGGGTTGCAGCGAAAGTCAAAAATTAATTCTAAGTGGAAAAACATTACAGACACTGATATCGGGCATGTGGACTTCACAGAATTCAAGAAGAGGATGTACGGACACAATGGATTGCTGACACCTAAGTCACAAGATTCGAATTCGAATTCGAATTCGGCAACAATGAAATTCGGATGAAATTCGGCAAGGAAAAAATTTGAAAAGTATAAAATTCGGATCAAATTCGCCTTATGTAAATTTTTTTTTTTTTTAATAAATATAAGTAATATATCCATAAAATTGTTTAAATAGTTTAACATTGATAAATAGATTTGAAATCATTACAAAAAGATGACACATTTATAAAATATAAACCATAAGAAACATGTGAAATCACGTTTGCGAATATGTTCTTTTGTCAAAAAGGTACAATAACAACCAAGACTTTAGAACTTCAAAAAAGCTCCAAGTCATCAAGAGCACTTGGCTGAGATGCTAGATCATCATCATCTGTATCACTGCTCAATTCATCATCTAGAAAGTCAGGCTCATCTGCAACTGGCATTGCTATGTCTTCAAAAATTTCTTGTGAGGAAGAGTTCTTTGCTGCTTTGTTCATGAATAATTTTAAATTGCTGCGAACATAGACAAGATCTCCCAACTTTCCAGACAACAATTTATTCCTTTTTTTGGAATGGATGTGTTCAAAGCAACTCCAGTTCCTCTCACAAGCCGATGAACTTGCTCCCTGACTCAAAATGCGAACAGCAAACTCTTGTAGCTCAGGAGTTTGTCCTCCATAGTCCAACCACCATCTATATCCAGGTATACGTGCCAAGTCATATTTGGCTGCTGCCATTCCAAACATCCCTTCTCCTTTCTTGTATTCCCAACATTGATCTCTGATTAGTGCTGAAATTGTTGCATTTGATGCATGCTTTTGAATGGCTTCAAAAAGCCCTCCCATAATTTCAGAATCACCTTTTCTATTAATAGAAAACAACTTAGGCTCTAAAAAACAAGCTGCTGCATGTAAAGGTGTGTGCATCATTTTCCATCTACAATCAACTGTCTCCCATATCTCCATGTATTCTGCTTCTACATTGTTTAGTGCTTTTTGAATAGATTCCTTACAACGGTCCATGCTTTCATAAAGCATGCCAAGGCAAGGAGTGTCACCATCAACCATACGAAGCACGTCAACAATTGGTTCACATATAATCAAAACTTTTGCTGCACTTTCCCAAAAATTGCTATTTAGAATAATTTGCTCTATGTTCTTCCCCTTAGGACCTTTTGAAAGCACAGAATTTTCCCACTGATTGGAACAAATAACAGCCCTCAAAGCTGCTTTTTCTTCAACCACTCTTTTCAAAGTGATATAAAATGATGCAAATCTTGTTTCACAAGGCCTCAACAACTCCTTGGATGCATGCTGCCTATAAAGACTCAATGTGAGACGATGATTCCGTATGAAATTTGCAATTGCTCTCCCTCTATGAATAGCTTCATGTACCCATGGGAATTTAGCCAAGTCATGAAGCAGCAAATCGAGACAATGGGCTGCACATGGGCTCCAATATATTCTTGGGTACTTCTCTGTAATCAGTTTCCCAGCTCCCACACAATTTGCTGCACTATCAGTTACAACTTGAACCACATTTTCCACCTCTACTTCAAGAATGACTTCCTCTAATATTTGGAAAATATACTAAGAAGTTTTTTTGTGGTTCATGGTGTCAATCACTTTCAAAAACACAACACCATCAGGAGAAGACACCAAAACATTAATCAATGGCCTTT
Source organism: Sequoia sempervirens (assembly GCA_007258455.2). Classification (NCBI taxonomy): domain Eukaryota; kingdom Viridiplantae; phylum Streptophyta; class Pinopsida; order Cupressales; family Cupressaceae; genus Sequoia; species Sequoia sempervirens. The sequence goes on from VDFB02019463.1 coordinate 23,476, forward strand.
GACATATATCTGACCATCCATCACTCAATATAGTGCAACCTGTTTCATTCCAAGAGGCTTTGACATCAACTAATTTCTCAGTCACTCTATCTTTTGACCTCTGCAAAAGAGTTGTCCTAAAAGCCTATGAAGTTGGGGGTGTGTACCCTTTGCCAAACTCTGCAACTTTCTGAATTGCATTACGAAAATGTGGATTCCTTGCAACATTGAATGGAATCGCACTTGAGTAAAACAAATCAGCTAATGCATCATCCACCTGTTGTTTCTCTACTGGTTTCCAAAAACTGTTCAAGGTTCCACTCGCTTTTGATTTACCCACATGCCTAGGTAAGGTGGAAGAGGAAGACATGATAGATGCTGTGTGTCTAGACTGAGCCATTTCCTCTTCTATTCTCTGCTTTTTTTGTGCATTCTTCATCTTTCCTAGAATTGAAGAGGACTGTTCTTTCTCTAAAGCAACTCTCATTTCTGGGGTAACGTTTGGACATGCTTCAACACCTCCTCCTGCACCCCCTGAAATACCAAGTAAATGGTCCATTGCCCTTGTCAAACCTCCAGTAAAAGGTTTGTGACACTTGTTGCATGTGAGACTTGTACCATTGCGAGTGACATATTTCCATGCCTCGGCAGTTGATTTCTTGGGAGCCATAAAGTAACAATCTGCACGTTTCAAAGACAAAATACAGATTTTATTTTTGAAAACATAAAATCAAAATATATTCATTTTGTATTTTTACTTCAAAAATTAAATAAGAAATACTAAATTTTATTTTATAAAACATAAAAATAAAAAATATTTTAATTTAAAAACAAAATAAAACACTATATTTTAAACAATAAAATAAAGAATATAGTAATTTCTTATTTTAATTTTAATTATTAAAACTAAAAACATAAAATAAATATATATTAACTTTTAATTTTAATTTTTAAACACAGAATATTGAAAATAATACAATATTAAAAAAATTAATTTAAATCTATAAGAATAACAATAACATAGTCTTAAATCTAATATTATTAAAATAATAAAAACTAAAACAAATATTATATATAATATTAATAAAATATTAAACCTAATATTAAATCTAATATTAACAAAATAAAAAATAAGAAAGCTAATATAAATAAAATAATACAATATTAAATAAAAATCTATGAAAACCCTAGATTTTTCGTGAAAAAAAATATATGCAGAAATCGCCTACCTTTCAACTTCGAGCTAGATGCAGACCAGACGTGAGACGTGATTTGCAGAAGGTGGCTTCGAGCTTGGACAGGACGTGCAAATGAAGGTGGCTTCGAGCTTGGAGGGTCGGAGGCAACTTGCAGAATGAACGCGCTTCAGCTTCGAGCTTGGACGCGATTTAAAACAATTTGCAGAGGACGCCTTCATCGACCTTGAAGACCTCAGAAGACTGCGAAAACTTAATAAATCTTCCCGTTCGCGTATTCTGCAACAGTTGAAACTGGAAAGAGAAAGCCGAAAATGAAAGACGTGATATTTACTCGTCGCGGCTGCATACCTATTAAAAAATCCCGTCGAAACCCTAACACGAAAACGCTTTTTGAGTTGACTTTTCTAATAAATTTAAAGTCGTCCGAATTTTGACGAATTTGAATGAATTTCATATTTTTTCCAGAAATTCGACGAATTCCGAATTTCATGCCAAATATTCGGCGAATGCTGTGACACAGGCTGACACCAATTGCTCGACAGATGGTGAGGAATGGCATCTTCCAGGCAGCTGGATTTCCGCCAGCAGTAGAATGTGTTGAAGTGATGGTGGAGTGCGCCATCCATTATGATGCACAGGAGAGGCAAATTGTTGCACCTGACGGGAGGATATTAGCTCATCTTGGAGAAGTGGCAGTCCAGGAAGCATCTGGCATCCCGACACACCATCGAACCGTATATAAGACTAAGGAGGACGCCAGAAAGTTGTATGAAGACCAATCTGAACTTTGTGCCACAAATATTAACAAGTCATGGTTGGAAAAACCAAGAGCCTTTGCCAAGAAAATGCCCAAGAAGCTACGTTGAACAAACTTCAAGGAAGATTATGGGGATATTATTTTGTTGTTAAATAGGATAGCCGACAATCCACAAGGCGTGCCTTTTGAGACATGGATGTACTATTTCATCGATGAAATCACCTTTGGCATTAGGATGTTCAACTAGTCTCGAATGATTAGTGATAATCTCCACGAGCAGCTAATCAATATGGAGAAGACAAAATCATTCCACATGAGCTCCTACATCATCTATCTGTTGGCCAGGACTTACAGATATTCAAGGCTGATATGCAAAGGTAGAGTAGGCAATGGTGAGAACGAATTCAAGTCATATGACTGTTACCCGTAGCTGCAACTCAGAGACAAATCTCACTTCAGATGGGGGCATGATGCTTTCCTCATGTACATCACCCGAATACTCCAAGGAGGAACTCACCAGAGGGTGAGTCATGAAGCCAAAAGCTTGATTAATAGATATGGATCCTGGTTTATCCAGTTTCCAAGGTTCACATACATAAGGATCCAGGGATTCACTGGAAATCCTTACCAGCTTCCCATCTATCCTACAAATAGGATGATTTTGCTTGAGGTCCTTAGATAGCTGGAGACTTACCAGAACATCCAAAGGCCAAAGTAGAAGGCAGCTATCACTTTCCTGTTCCTCATTGGGAACATGTTGGAATCCTGTCCATCGGCACAAGCAGCTGAAAGTGCCAGGTTGGAAATTCAATGGTATCCGTTCACGAATTATCGGTCTAGGGCCAATTTTGACCCTCATAACCACATTCGGACTGTGGATGGAAAAAGGTATAAACATAGAGTGGACCTAGAGGATTTCTGGGCCAATGCTGCAAACGAGTATGAAGTCAGGAAAAGGTTATGGTCCAGATTGCCAGTGGATTTGATGAGAGCAACCGAACTTTGCCGAGTGCCTGATCAGGTGAAAGATGATGGAGAATATGTCCAACTGTGCTTCAATGAGAGTAGGCCTTTTCCTGCAGTGAAGTGGTTAGAGCCCGAGCTTTTAGATTTGACTATGTTAATGAGGCCGGTGGTCAAGTATTCTCAGTGGTGGGTTGACCAACAAACCCAGGATTTAAGACAGAAAAGAATGACGCTCACTTATGACTTGCTGAGTGAGACAAAATCATACTCCTCAAATGCAGGCACGTCCCATAGTGCCGAGTTGGTTGAGATTACTGAGAAGAGGAAAGGAGCAGCTACAAATGTAGAGCCTGTCCAAAAGAGTGTGATGATCCGTGCTCACTGCTGAATGATTTCTCTTGATTTATAGGTCTGATTTTTGTTTTGTGATCTGCTTTCTTGTTTTTGTGTTTTTGGAAGTTTGATGCTAATGATACTAATGATATTTTGACAAGCGTATGCATACAAAGAACTCATATAAAAACTAAACTTTAATTATAAACTAAGGAGATACATAACTTGATAGTTAGAAGGCTTTCTTTATACAATAGAAAGTGCATAGAAAGTGCATAAGTCATTTAACTTTCATACATTTCGTAAAAAACTCCATTTACAACCCTAGGTTAACTTGCAGCCAAAACAACAATGTGAACAGTGTTTGCTACAGTACCCGCGCCCAAAATAAAGCATAGACAAACTTACTAGCAACCTTTTCCCACTGAAAATTTGTTGAAATAGCTTCTATTGAAGTAGGTGCCCACTTTGGAAGAGAAAGCAGCAACAAATAGGGGGCGTTTTCTTTGCTTGATGAAGATGAAACCCTCTCACAAAGGCGGCTGGCTGTAAGTGAATATTTCAGCTTCAAAGTCTTCACTTCCAAGATGGCTAAAGGAGCTTCAACAATGATTACCCAACCAAAAGATGACTTCAAACTCTCTAGAACAGCAAAATAGAGCTCCCACGAATCATACAAATTCTGACCTGCCTCTTTAAAGTGGTATTTCACACCATCAAGAGCACAATTTTTGAAGAAACGAAGCCCAACCAGACTTCTCCACTGCTGAAAGCTAGAAACCCTAGTTTCTATCCTCCACAAACTCCACACTTCAAACCTCAATCAGCAAAATAAGTCATAACATGAGAAGTTCGAACTTCTCAAGCTCCTTTTATAATTTTAGCTTGAAAACACTATTCATTAAAAAGTTACTATTCACTTAAGTTGTTCTTTTTTTTTCCACTTTAGTGATGAATAGTAACAACAAAATAGAATTCAACCCCAAGAACTAATAGGCACATGGCCCCCAAAGTCTGGAAAGGTGAAATGATGAAGAAGACCAATATTTCGAGCTCCCGTAACACGCCAAACGCGCAATTCCACCATGTCACCAAACTCTAGATACCAAATAAACAAATTTCCGACCAGGTGCCCGGACAGGTGACCCTCTAACCAGAACCCTTAGCCTACGAGGGTCGATGTAATAGGCTAAACCACTGATTCACGGACGATCAATTAGAAGGGGACATTACAAAGAGACAGAGGGTGGAGCCATCTCATTCCGTTGCATCCAAAAATATTGATGAGCTAGTGGCTACTGAGGACGAATCCTTGGCTGATATGATGATTCCTTCTCCAATTCAGGAGGGAAATAATGAGCCTATCCAGTTAGATGATGACGAGCCCCCATCTCCTACGACACAAAAATACTTGGTTCGAAGGATGAAATGGACATCCAAAATGATGAATTCCAAGAGGGAATGATTTCCGCTCTTAGAGGAGTTTTGGATATTCCAAGTGCAAAAAATGTTCAGGAGGAAGATAGCATTGAACAACCTATCATTCTTGACTGATTGAAGGAAAGACTGAAGATATGGGCGCTAGTTGAGACTCAGGAGGAAGATGATACTGCATATTTTTTGGCTAGGTTAGAGCAGGTTGCTGTAAAGAAGCCCGCCAAGAAATTCTCCACGATTCAGAGGGACGAAGCCGACAACCGTTCTGTACAGATTGTAGTGCCAATAGTTGATAAAACACAAGATGAATTGCTCCCCATGAGTACGCCATTACCATTATAGACCTGGGCCCAACAACAAAAGGCCAAGAAGTTGAAGAGTTGGATAACTCAGTCTTCACCATCAAGGCAAGACTGGAGAAGGAAGTGGTGAAGAAGAAAGAATACAAGAAGGAGGTCGAGCGCCTGAAGGAGTTTATTCAACACTTGACCAAGCCACTCAACCAGGACAATCCAATAGCTCCTCTCCTAAATTCCTCACAGGAAACAACCAAGGACATTGAAGAAGATATGGTCACGGCCAAGGAAGCCAAGGAATGGATGACAAGCAAAAGCACAGAAGCGGCTTCATTCATGGAGAGATTGACACTCGCCTACGGACAAACTTCCCCATTCCTTTCTAGACTGGCTGTCATGACAGAAGTTTGGGACAAACTCCCGGACATTCAGGAGAGGCTCATTCCATGCCTCAAAGTGCTGAAGGGCGTCCCAAAACAGGAATTGGTCGAGGGAAAGATAATTGCAGTAGGCACCGCTTATGACTTCGACCATTGGTATTGTGCATTGACAATACGGAGTGAGGTCTTGGAGAAAGCAAAGGCTGACGGACTCAGAATGGAGGAACAAATTAGAGAAATTCAGAGAAAAATTTACTTCATAGCTGTAGATGTATTTGAGAAAGAGATTGTCCGAGAGAATGACATGCAGGTAGAAAGGCTAAAGCACAAGGTTCAAGAAATCCTCTTCTCCAGCATAGGATCGATTCTGAGATAGGACTTCACAAGGGTTGCGAACCTCTTATCCATCCAGGATGATTTTACGAAACAATAAGTGGATTGGGAGAGTGCCTTTGTCGGGTATGCTGAGGACTTGGATGGGTTGGAATTCAGAATGAGCATGTTTCCACAAGTCACAATGGAAGAAGTCATCACGATCGTGTCCAGGTTCGTCGAACACACTGCTGCTCAAGAGGATAGGGACGCACTCCCTTGAAAATAGCTCCAGACGCCACTTCACTCTTTGTTTACTCATTGATTACTGATGATATTTTGGGAAACCCTAATTAGGGTTGATATGTATTAATCTTGGCCTTTCATTTTCTCTTGAAAACTCTATATAAACTCTTGATCTCTTATTTTCATTTTGTGAAGAAAGTGTATGAGATTGTTGCGTTTTGCTACTTCCGATAATAAAAGCTCTTAGGCATGATTTGCTTTGAATCCCTTTTATTGTCAAGTGGTTTGCAAGGTTGCATAGCTTCTTCAACATTAGATTAGAATTAAGATAGAATTTGATTTGAATGTTTGTTAAGTGAATGCAAGATTTGATAGTATAGATTTATGGTGAAGCATTGCTCATACTTTCTTTGGATGGATGATTTTCATTCAATGCGTAAAGTTAGCTTGAGCTTATGATTGTGGATGCTTAACTTCAGTATGGAGAAGTATTGTTCTAGACATGAAAATTATAATCACACCCTTTGAAGATTGCACCCACTTTGTGTAGTTGTCCCAGGGAGGTGAAGCAAAGCGTGGTTACCAGTTTCACCTAATCTTTACTGTCTCTTGAATTCTTAGGGATAGATTAGAACTTCTAAACCCTTATACTTTTTGCACCTATTTTTTTTGAAATCTCAAATTGAAGGTCCCAACAGAAGAAGCATTCAATGTTAAATCCGTCTAAGTCCTGAACTTGTGAAGAAATTGCTTAACGTAAGTCCCTTTGTGTATTACCAACATATCGCAACGCCCATTGAGCTTATCCACACGTCAAGACCTGACAAAAGAAACCTTGGAATTGCCATATGATCTTCTCGCAATCTTAGCATACATGGTGGTTTTTCAAGAGAGGATAGAGTGTCTTTGGACATTTTATTCTGTGTGTTCGGTGGATGATAAAACGTACACCAACAGGTCCCTTGGGGACCCGTTGTGAATAGGGGGTCCACTCAAGGGACTCACAGTCCAAAAGTAAATATTCTTCTTCCCAGATCAATTCTTCATCAAAGAATCCTTTTGAAAGATGTTCACTTCATCAAGGAATTCGAAAGGAAGAATATGCCCCCACGTGAGGGGAGGATCTTCAACTTCTTTCTTTACGAACCCATGATGAAGGAAACATGTTCTGTTAGGGTTCCAAGTTGAGAATGCGATTCCAAAGAAAAGTTTGTGCAGATTTATGAGAAAAGATTCGTTGTCAACGAATGCATTTTCTGAAAATCGAAATGTTAAAGGGAAGGCGTTGTCACACACAAAAGGGACAACTCAAGCAAAGAAGAGAGAAAGATAAAGAGAAAGCGAAAGAGAAAAAAAATACAAACAAAGGGCATAGGGGGATCTGGTTTAGCGGGGTCAGATTTGTCCGAGCTCATATAATAATAGGTAACCGCAATGCAAGGTGAAAGATCATCGATCCCCAACCAGATTAGGAAGAATGCACGGAAAACAAAGTAAAAATAAAAAATTGGGTCAACATGGAAGGGAAGCCTAAATGCCCCCAACACTTTGCATCGTCCCCAATTTATCGTAAGTCAAGCACAAACACGAAAGAATGATGATACAAATAGAAGAAGATTTACAACACAAAAATCATGCCTGTATCCAAGCACCAACGGGGGTGACAAGGGTCATCCAAGCACACATAACACAGGTACGGGGGAACACATTACAAAACACACACACACACACACACACGAGATCAAGAAAAGGGGCCTCCTCTTAACACTGATCAGCCAAAAGGTCGTCCGCTTCCCAATCTAGATCCTCATAAGGGGAAGGAGGATGAGCTTGCAAAGGTGAGATATTAAGAGGAGGGGCGTCCGCCCCTCCTGCAACAAGGGCCAAGGAAGAGGGCCCCTCAAGGTCCTCTCCACCGAGCTCTTGTGGAGTCAAAGTCAGCGACTTAGCTAAGATTTCCGACAAGGCCGAAACTTCATCCATGGAATTAAACGTGCACTCCATAGGGGCGCCATGTCTAGCTTTGGCGGACGAGACAGGCTATGCCCAAGGTTCACCGCTAAGCTCACTGAGTGACTCGGGAGTTGTGAGAAACTTAGGGGAAGCCCGGACTGGTTTCGTCACCAAGACAAAACAAGTCAGCACAGGACCACCTTGTGAAGAAGGTGGGCTCCTCTTATGCCTTTCGTTGCTAGAAGGACCACCCTCCGCCTCTTTCTTCGTTGGAGGAGATGAAATCCCTATAGACGAAGCTAGGGGTGCAAGGAAGAGGAAGAAAGAACTGCAGCAGACACACCGAGGTATTAATCATGTCCACGAGCTTCAAGAAAGGCTGGATATCTGGAACGGATATCAGCAGAGGCGGCTCCACTGAAGGAGCGATGAACACCTGTACCCGTTTAGGGTTAGGCGCATTCGTACTCGCGACGGACGCCGGGAGCAGTACGGGATCAGACTAGAGAGAAGCAGGAGGGGAGGAAGAAGACACTGTAGGAGGCCCTGAAGAAGGGGCAAGCGTTTCTTCCTCCTTTCTTTGTGAGGCGGCCTGCTCGGCTAGGAGAGCCTTTCGCCGGTGCTTGCGTTCACGCGCAAGACGGTTTCTACAGCTCTTGGAGTTAGAGGCCAGAGGCTGCGAGCGAGCAGAGGGTTCCTGCTCGACCATAGGAACGTCCACCACGGCCATTTCCGGCGGAGGGATAGGTTCCTGCACGGGAGCAGGAGCAGGTTGAGGAGCGATAGGAGTTGACTCGAGAGCCTCGGCAACGGGGCTCTCTCCACTCACCGCCTTAGGAGCAGGAGCGGTAGGAGGCCGCAGATCGAATTCTCTACGAGAACCTTTCTTTCTGCCATATAAATAGTATCACGGTCCGGGGTACTCATTAGGGAGGTCCACGATCCTAATCTTGGGCCTACGCCAAGGAGGAATCATCGGACTCAGTGGGTAACCACCGGGCTTACTCATCCAGTACTCTTCCCAGGAGGGAGGAGAGGACAAAGCAGTCTGGGGGAAGGTTACCTTCTCTTTACCTTTATGGGAAGGAGAGGGAGCCGGCATGGACTCCTCTTTTCCTTTCGGGGAAGGGGGAGGAGTCGTTGCAGGCTTCTTCTTCTCTTCTCGAGAAGAGGAGGTAATCGATTGTTTTATCATGGGAAGGGTCAGCTTTGGCTCCCCTTTGCCCCCAGTTTTATACTTCACATAGTTCTTGTAAAGTCGGTCCTTTCTCGGAGGGAGCAGACCAATTGGGGAGGGCCAGAAGTGATCCAACGAGTATCCACCACGGGATACCAAGGGCTAATATCTGGTGTCATGTACTACATGCACAACACCTTCATGGGAAAACTTTAAGCATTTGTGGATAACGAAGGCGATCCCATTCATGGAAGTTAGCCAAGGAATGCCTAGATTCACTCTAAATAGATTCGATTCCGGGATAACGTCGAAAGTCGTGTCAACAATTCTGGGTCCAACCAAAACGGGCAAGGTTATTGAGCCATAGGGTTTGAGACTCATACCATCGTATGTACGAATGGTAGATTTTGTTTCTTCATATTTTTCTTTTTGCAATGAATTTATTACTAATGTTTCTTCAGTAATAACATTCACACAGCCCGCGGGGTCAATCAAGACTCCTGTCACAATGTTACCATTGACACGAGTGGGAATGTAGAGAGGCGAAGGTTTGTTGTTCAAGGGAAAATCTTGTGATGTGAATGTAATGTGCAACGAACCAGGTGCGGATGGAACAGTGGAAGTCACCGTGACCATATTGACATAGGCCTCGGGTTGAGTGACAAAATCAGTGGGATTGATAATCATGTTAGCAGAATGCGACGGAAATGGGTTTGTGTATATTTGCAGTTCACTATTAGCTTTCATCACTGATTTGATAGTGTTTTGTTTATTCCCATCGAGACGAATGATACCGTCCTTGATGTGGTCTTGTATCTCATGACGCAGCCGCATACAGCGTTCGGTATCATGTCCATTAACACGATGGTACTGGCAATAAGTGCTCCTATCGTACCAATTAGGGTAGGGTTCCTTAACAGGCTTAGGGGTTGGTAAAGTTACGATCTTATCCTTCAACTTTTGTAAGATGGAAGTATAAGATTCTGACAACTTCATGAACTTTCGGTTGCGTTTGAGGCCATTGTCATCAACAACGGCTACTACATTCGCAACAGCTTTGCCTTTCCCAGAGATTGATACGATGGACTTTCTCTCAGAACGGGAGCGCGAGGAAGAACCCCTGAACTGCACAACCATTTGTTGGTACTCTCGTAAAGTTGCACACAAATGCGCGAAAGAAGGGTATTTCATCAAGGAAAACTTCTCTTGCCAAGGCCTTTGCAAGTTTTGTATGAACATCTTCTGCACGTCGGAATCGGGCAGCTGATACAAGATTTGTGAAAGGAGCGCTTGGTAGCGCTCTATGAAATCAGTAATCTTTTCATTATCTCCTTATTTACATCGGACGAGATCTGAAAAGGCCATCTTCGGCCCGATGTTTGCTTGGAACTGTCTAAGGAATTGATTAACAAGTTGGTCGAATGAGAAAATAGAATTGTCAGGCAAGGAACAGTACCACTCGAGTGCTGTCCTTGAGAGATCGGGGAAATAGTTTAGCCATCAACGCCTCGTGATGGAAGAAGTCGGTGCACAGGGCATTAAAGGCAGACATGTGTGTCTGCGGATCTCCCTTACCACTGTACTTCTCAAACTTAGGGATCTCCATTCCTTGAGGGAAGGGAGTGTTCAATATTGCGACCGACAATGGGCTATGTTGGAAGAAGGGCTGGAAGATAGGTTGGGCAGAGGCTTGGGAAAGGCTCGCCAGTTGGCTCTGCATCTTACCCATATTCTAAAGAAGAGTGTTCAGAATAGGGTCATTAGAAGATAGAGGGCCTGAGGAACCTCCCCCAGAACCACCGCCAAGCCCACCTCTAGAACTGCCATCGGTATGACTTTCACCAGAGCCACCACTAGAGCCACCGCCATCAGTAGGGCCTCCGCTAGAACCACCGCCATGACTTCCACTGGAGCCACCTCCGCCAGCACCACCTCCACTGCCGAATCCACCGTCACTACCAAAGCCTCCACCACTCAGCCTGCCAAAACCTCCTCCACTAGAGGTGATAGAAGGGGTGAAGCTAAAGCCCAAAGGGACCTTATTCACTTTGATAGTTTCAGGTTGCTCAGAGGCATAAGCGATACTGATAGAAGGGATCGCGTCGGCCATGTAAACGGAGGTGGGAGCCATCGATACCCCTAACTGTCCCTCACGCTCTTCGAAAGTGACTCCTTGTGCAAAACTAGGGTTGCTCGAAGGAGCTCACGCTTTGGCAAGACCGAGGAGACTACTTAGAAGCTTTATGCTCGTTTGATCTTTACCCATCATATGTTTTAATTCACTAACAACCCGAGTGGCTCTAGCCATCTTCGAATTTCTTTCCAAGTGGTTTTCTAAGTTGCCCAATCCTTTAGCAAGGGCGGCAACGTATTCTGTAGGAATTTGAACAACCTCATGCTCATCCACCGATGATGGCGTAGACTTAAAGGGAGTGGAAATGTGATCGGTTTTGTCAGCGAATCCCATCTCGTTCCCTGATAACCACTCCTGTGTAGCCAAACTAACTGCAGGACCAGAGAAAAGGCCTGTAGAGAGACCAATTGAGACCTTCGTTCTTTCCGTCGGAAGGTGCCTTACACTTCTCCTAACGATATACCCGGAAGTTGTGGATTGGGTTGTGATGCTCTTAAACCTTCACAATGCTCAAGAGCATAACGATCACAAAGTACCCAAGGGAAGTTTCAACACCAACGGATGAACAGATGTTGGTTCACGTCAGGTTCACCAGAAATGTAAGATAGGGGGACCATCGCGTGCAAGACCCCAGGTCACGGAGGGTCAAGATGCGAGAGGCTGCCCTAACTTACCTCAGCTAAGTGCAATGTTTAGGAAGTGCGAAGCGAGAGTAACGAGGACTGTGGGACCTCTCAGTTACTCTGCAGACCCGAAATATAGGACAAGGCTAGCGAGCTGGTTTCTAGGTCTAACATTGCGTCTTGGGAAGCTCTTTGTCCAAGGACAGAAGCATGATCTTTGGACGTCAGCGTGGCGCGCTAGCGTCTCAAAAGTGCGTTGTCGTCTGTACGACCAGATAACAATGAAGACGAGGTCAAGCCAACAAAACTAGCCAACGACCCAACTGACTAACTAAAGGGCCAGAATGATGCAACTAGATAAATTAAGTACTCCCTAATATTATAAAGCAAATATGCAAGAGTGATGAAAATAAGGAGAATCTCACCTAGGAACTTGTTTGCCAGTTGGTTCTCTGAGAAGCACGCACACCTACACACAGAAAGAGGGAAAATGTTGGGTGGCTGTATAGGGGCCTGCCTCAGTCAGACCCCCGTTTAGGTTTTTCCACCTCCACGGATAGTCAAGGAAACGAGATAAAGAAATAGTATAGTAAAGAGAAAATAAACACCACAAAACAGTGTTATGCTACTCAACCAAGTGATAGAGGAGAGGAGAGGGAAGCTTACCACCTCCACCAAGAGCACTCAAGGTTGCTTGGGGGAGAAATGAGAGTACTCAAGCCTTTGCTACAATGGTGTGGTCCCAAACTTGCTCTACCGAAGTGATGGAGTGTTGCTTTGCTGCAATGGAATGCTTGAATGCTTGGAGTGAGTGAAAGGGAGTGCTTGAGAGCTTGTGAAAGTGCAAGCATGGAAGCTTGATGTGGTGAAGAGTTGGAATGCTTGTTGGAAGAATGAATTTGAAGAGAGAATCAAAGAAAATGGCCATATTCGGGTCGGTCGGCTGAAGGGGGCGTTACAACTTCACCTCCAATGGGAAGTGTAACGCCTCTCCAGATTCAGCCATAGGAATCTGCCAAGGATGTAAGCGCACCGCGCGGACGTCTGTGCGCTGCGCGGGCGTCCTCGACAGAAACGCCTCCATTGACGGTCAAAATAGGTGCCAAGTGGGATGCAAGCAGCGGGCTTAGGTGGAATTAAGCCTCCGAACTTGGTTTTCTAAGGTGGTTAAAGTCAAAAAGGGGAATTTGCATAAGGGGTGCAAATTCGCTCCTATACACAACCCAAACACCAATCCTTGGCAAAGGGAAAAATTCTTATAACCCAAGAAAATTGTTCTATCTTCAAGGAATTGCTAAAGCAGGAGAATACTACAAGGTTTCAATCAAACAGTTCACATGCCTTGCCTGTGCTTCCACATTTTGTAGACATATTTTACCAGAGCCAAAATGGGAGATTGAGATTCTCAAATTTGTGAGTCTGTGACAAACTGTTTTTACTTTTATTTTAGAAATGAAAAATAAAATAGTAAATTTTAATGAATGAAAGTATGAAAAGCCCAGTATCGTGGATGGGGCATGAGCAAGGCAGTGAATTGTTTGAACGAATGCCTCAAAGGGATGTCAGCTCATGGAATACGTTCGTTCAATGCTCATCATTGTATTCCATGAGTTGACATCCCTTTGAGGCATTTGTTCAAACAGTTCACTGCCTTTCTCGTGCCCCATCCACACCGATGACTATTTGACAATTTGTTTTGAACGAAAAAAAAAATTTAAAAATTTTGTTACAAAGTTTTTTTAATGTATAATAATAACAAAGTTTTAAAAAAAAAACTATGGACGCCAACGGTCGTTTTGTGCCCTCTGTGGAGACTAGGGCTTCGCCAAAGCGGAGCCAAGTGGAAAGGACTACTTAGGGAGGTGTTCAGGACATATAGAAGACTGAGGTCTGCAGCCAGAAGAAGGATGGTCTGGGCGTTGGAGCAATGAGCGGTCTGAAGAAACCTTGGCGGAGTGGCACCAGGGTTGTTGACGGTAGTGACCCTTGTGCACAGTGCGGTCAGGACAATGGGTGCCCCAATGTCTGTGCTTCCAAGGGTGCTGGTTTGGTTGAGGGGTCTAAGGCTTCTGCGCATGGGATAACTGGACCCTCTCAAATGCCATCCAAGACTTTCACAGGCAGGGGAGGAGGTAGTGTTGCTTTATCTCCTACTTCCAGAGCAATCACGATGGTTTTAGATTGTGAGATCGAACAAGAAGTGTTTTCCAATGAAATTTTTTTTTCTTGGCTGGGCCTGATTGGGAGGTTCAGGGGTTTTTGGCCAAGTTTGAGTGATCTCAACTAGTGGGTTTCAAACCATTGGGAGCACATTTTGGAAGGGTATGTCCAAATCTATCCCATGGCAAAAGGTTTTTTTATTGTTGTTTTTGAACAGGAGCAGGATAGAAACAAGGTTCTCTGTGACTATCACTGGGATTGGGAAGGTAAATATACTCTGATGCTAAAGCCATGGCACCCTGTTTTTAACCCAACCACTGAAGTCTTTGAGAGGGTTCCCCTTTGGGTGAGACTTCCTAACTTCCCCTTACATTATTGGTTTGATTCTTGCTTGGAGGCAGTGGGGAACTCTTTAGGAATCTTTTTAATGGTGGATGAGGGATCTTCAAATCTTCTGCATTCGACTTTTGCTTGGATTTTAGTGGAAATGGATGTCTAAGGAGCTTCCAGAAGAGATCCGGATTAAAACCTCGAAGGGTTGCTGGGTGTAGCCTCTGGATTATGAAGGGGTACCCTTTAGATGTAGAATCTGTTTTCAAACCGGACACTTGTCTGCTCAATGTTCTAAGCAAAGAATACATAACTCTACATCTTGGTGGAAAGATGTAGCCCCCCACCACTATACAGTGGAAAAAAAGGAGGAGAAACAAGTGAGCTCTCCGATTGTAGGCAAAGAAGAAAAGTCTCAGGCACCTAGGGTTCTAGACCAGGTAGGAAAGGCTTTGGTGAATGATGATAGTAGGGTGGAGCAGCAACAGGCTGGTGGCCCGACACAGGAAGGGAGTCTGGTTGAGAACAATGAGAATGCTGCCCTCCACGGATGTGAAAAGGATTTAATTTGTAGAAATGGGGCAGCAACACTAGATTGTCGGGAGAAAAAAGGTATGATGAGGTCACAAGTGAAAGAAGTTGGGAAGCGGAACGCTGATGGCCAGAATCAGCAAAAAAATTGTAGCCTGGGGAGAAAACTAGAGAATCCCCAAGACAACCTTTTGGAATGGCAAAAGAAGGCTGCAAGGGTGGAGGACGGTTGGCAAACTGTCAAGGGGAAGAAAGAAAAGAAAGCAAAGAAAGAAACCTTTGCTATGGTATTACAGTCACAGACCAAGGGAAGACCAAATAGGGCTTCAAACTTTTAACTTGTTAATAGGTTTCTTCTCAGAATTTGCTGGCTGTAGTCATGTTGTTTGGATTGCCTGTGAACTTTTTTGATGTATTGTTTAATCCTGTAAAAGTAGTGTTAGGTGTAGGAGATTTTCTGGGTGGTAGATGGACTTTTTTGAAATAAAAAATGCGATGTATTTTGAATTTACTTTTGAATAATATAAAATTCTATTACCGATCAAAATAAATAAATAAATAAATCAAATAAAAACCTAAATCAAATTCTACGCAGCTATTGTAAATACCTGGTAATGTAGTTAGCACCGCCGCCCTTGAATCTCACGCACAGCTCTGAGCTCTCGCCTCTAGTTCTCACAACAATGTCTCAAGTCGTTCCAGTATTAGACTCTCACGCACGCATGGGTAAGTTCAAGTGAATGAAAAATAAAACAAAAATTTCAATGTAGGCTTTGACTTAAGTCTTAGGGTAATAATAACAAATAATATTAAAATTCTAAATTTTAAATTTAACTTAAATCTTTGTTTTTTAAATTTAAAAAAAAAATCATTATTTTAATAAATTTTTTGTGGGGGACATTGGACACTTGAAGATGTCCAGAAGACTTAGAGACGCTTGGAAGTCTCCTTCTGAAGGAAACGTTCAGGGGATGTCAGCGAAACAGGGAGACGTCGGGGGGACGACAGAGGGACATTTCCCTAATGTCTCCACATCTCGGAAACTTCCTCGTCTCCAAGACAGCTCCTTTTCTGGGGGGGACGTGTCCTTGTGGAACTATGATTGAAGCACATGTGAACCTCTATCATGAAGTCCTCCATTGAAGAGTTAGGTTTTTGTCCAACTCCTATATTCATAAGGGTTTTCGTCCTTAGAATATTCGCCATTGTGCGGATCATAAAAGCAAAGATAATTTTGTTGGTGATAAAAGCCTCCAAATGAAACATATATATATATGAAAACTTCACCTTTTCCCTCCAATCTGGCCGACCTAATTTGGGCCCCAAAAATTCGATTTTTTAGAAAAAATCAAATTTTCTTCTTCCAAAAATGGTCACCCAGCCTCATAAAAAAAGTATAAAATATTTTTGGCACAAATAGTCAAAAATTAAATATTATTTTTTTCTCCTTTTGGGCGCCAATACTCAAAAATAATAAAATATTATTTTTGCTGTGAGAAGGGACATTACAATCCTCCCTTCTCGAAATTGCTTGTCGTCAAGCAATGATAAGCTTACCACCACCTAGATCCCATATCATCATATGACCATATGTATCAAAATTGAGGAGATATATCATAGATGTACCTCAAGGATCTATCAACACCCACCAACTCTCCAACTTTGAAGGTTTCCACATGAATGTGCATGATGCCCCTTATAGGTGAATAGAAGAACATATCTGCCCCTCCTATGTTGCTGTTATAAATCAGAACAACAACTTACCAACTGAAAATCGGACTCAAGTGAATGCAAGTACCATCACCAATGTCATATGATGATAGAGTATCATCCATACACCATTCCCCAATAGTGAAGTGATGATCCCAACCTCTCCAAAACATCCAAACAGCTGTTGTCCTCCAAGTAGCCTGTAGGATATCCACGTGCAATAAGGTAGAGCAGCCATCTCTTAGCTGATAGAGTGTATCCTCATGAACTAGGGCAGGAAGGCCAAGATCCCCATGCTTCCTTTCAACCCCTATGACATAATCTAGCTAGAACACAAGCATTAGTAACTCAAAACCAAACTTCATAGCAGTACCTCCATACCTTGTGTCAAAGTGCAGCTTCACCTCCCAAATATGCCCAAATAAGGCAAGAATCTCCATGGCATGCATCACAAATTTCTGAAATAGAGCAGCAACATAATCTACCAAAGAGTAATCAACATGGTGAGACTCATCACCAACAAACTCTTCAGGTGCTCCACGAATGATCAAAGACCAAACCAAATCTGCATTACCCATATCTTCATCTACATATGAAGGCATAATACTAGAGGCTGATCCACAAAGTGTATGCTCCATAATGCCATCCAAGTCTATGATGTGAGCCTTCAAATGGCTATCCAAAAATGACACCAAATCCTCATAGAGCAAGCTACATGTACAAACAAGGAATTTTGAATCATACCTTAAACCTGATTGATCCACTTGTTTGGCCACCATACAAGGCTCATTCCTCATATGCCACATACTTTGAATCTTCTTTGCCTCTCTCATGACATGCTGTATTAACTTGGTCCTCTTGTGTCTTGGACACACAAATGAGACCTCATGTTTGTCTCCCAAATGAGTGCCAAAAATAGAAGTCGTCTTCTTACTATCATCCTCATGAGTAGGAGCAGCCAACTCATGATTATGCAAAACCCAAAGATTGTTGTTCCAAATCAGAAAATCAGAATAGTTAGCATACCTTTCCATAGTGTCTTCCTTCAAATTTGCATCCATGATGTGTGCTATAAGTCCCGAAAGTAGGGCAGCTTCATGCTTCGCCAAACAGTCATCCATATGACGGGATTTTATCTCATCACAAGCAATTTCCTCAAGTTCTCCATGAAGGACCAAAGGCTCAACCAAATCTGAACCACCAATGTCTTCACCTATACATGTATACATCATATCGTTGGCTGATCCAAAAGGTGTATGCCTAGCTATCCCATCCACAACTATGATTTGAGCCTTCAATGGGTTCCCTAAAAGAGGTATTTCATGATCCTCATGATGTAAACCATGTGCACAAACGAAATTTTTTGAATCATACCTCTTTTCATATTTACCCAAATCTGAATGTTCTTCCTTGTTGACCTCAAGAGGCTCATCTCTTGCATGTTCAACCTTAACACATTCCTCCCTTGGAAGAAATAGTGATCTAAGGTGTGACTCCCTTTGCTTCTTTGCTTGATCTAGCTGGTTACAACATTCCCTGACCTCTTGCAAGTGCTGTTTTGCTTGGGCATCCTTTGCTCTTTGTAGCCAATCGTCACACAAGACGTGAGTTCTTTTGACATCTTCCATGGTATGATATACAAAATCAGACTTGTTGTGGCTTGAATTTTCAACATCTTCCTCATGCCTAACACCCATCTCATGAGTGCCAACAATGGGAGACTCTTTCACCTCAATTTCCCCGTGTGAAGTAGCTGCTAATTCATGAATATGTGAGGAAATAGGACTGCTATTACCAAACAGAAAATCTGCATTTTCATCATACCTCTTTGTAGTGACTTCAAGGAGCCCGAAAAAATCTTCATCCTTTGTTGAATGCCTATCATCAAGAGCTGGTATGATTACACCCCCAAATATGCTTTCCTTCATGGCCTCTTCTTCAACACATCCATGTGTAAAAACTAGGTCATCATCATGCTCCAATTCCATCAAAGGGTCTCCATCAAAGTAGTGATAGAATCTTCTACATCATGCTTTTCCTCAAGGGATGATCTAGAAAGTGTATGTACAGCCATAACCTCCTTAACCTCCAAGTGATCCTCCATATCTTGCAATGTTAAATCGATCTTAAATTTCTCCATGTAGCTTTTCTAGCACAGCTGGTTTAACAGCCTTCATGGTGGTATCTTTGTCAATCTTCATGTGCTCTTCATTTGTAGCTTCAATAGGTGAATCTCCTTTTCCCTTGTCTTCATAGGGTTGAAGTGAACTTTTGAACATATCTTCTTTTATCACTTGCACAATTTCAGCATGCTTTTCTTCAATGGTTGTTCTAGAACCTTGTTCACTTATAGGCTGATCAATGACTGTTGATTTACCACTCTTCACAATAGCATAACCCTTATCTTGTAAATCATCAAACTTTTCACAGATTATCATCATAGGGTTTGATTACTTCCATACTTGAAAAGTGAGTGGATGTTCCCTAGCCATCATTTGCAACTATTGGCACATCTTCAACACAATATTGACTCTTCCTTTCTTTTTTTATGTAGTACCTGTCAAAAGACTCTGTAACCTTGATATCTTCAGGTTCACTTAAGTACTCATCAAAGATTTTGATAATCTCCTCATTCACGGGTATAGTTTTTCTTGTCAATCTTAAATATTCTTGGAATGTTAGAAGATCCTTATACTTTTGATACCTTTCATACCATCTAGCAATTTTGGAGGCCACAATTTCATTGTCCTTCTCTCCTATTCCCATGATTCACATCGACACTAATTTCCCTACAGGCTAGCAGAATCCTTGCTTTGATACCACTGAAATATCCCAACCAATATATATACAAATTTTCTAATTTTTGTAATGCAAAATGATGCCCTTAATGCTCTGATTTTAAACTTCTGCTCAAACCCTAGTTTGCTGATAAGAATTTCTAAGTTTTATATGCATTAGCAGCAACATTTATTCATCTCAATAACACCAAACTTATAGCAGATTTGTTTGATCATAAACAAGTATGAAATCGACACAATAGATCACCAATACATCCTCCAACATATGCCAGAATTTTTGATATTCAAATATCCAGTTCGCTGCTATAAATTAGATCTAACTAATGATGCAATTACACAATGCAATGGGCTCCAAACATGCCCAATAACATATAGAAGTCTGCTGATATGAAGTAACCCCAATCTATGCAATGAAAATGACCTCCTACTCTAACCCTAGCTGGGCGGAATTGCTCCAGCTCACACCAATGCTACAAAATGCAATTATTTGATAAAAAAACAACTCCAAAACTCTACCAAAGGGGTGTGCTGGCCTGTTGGTCTTCTGATAGGGTTTGCAACCCTTGAGAATTTGAAGAATACCTTCCAACTTGCCCAATTTGCCCCTCCAAACTAGTCGCCTATGCTGATGCAAAAATGTGAGTGTGAATCTAGCAAGAATCACCATTGAAGCACATGCGAACCTCCATCATGAAGTCCTCATTGAAGGAGCTAGATTTTTGTCCAACTCCTATATTCATAATGGTTTTCGTCCTTAGAATATTCGCCAAAGTGCAAATCATAAAAGTAGAGATAATTTTGTTGATGATAAAAGCCTCCAAATGACACACACACACATATGAAAACTTCACCTTTTCCCTCCAATCTAGCCGACCTAATTTGGGCCCCAAAAATTTGATTTTTTTTTCCCTCCAAAAAGGGTTGCCCAACCTCATAGAAAAAATATAAAATATTTTTGGCACAAATATTCAAAATTAAATATTATTTTTTCTCCTTTTGGGCGCCAATACTCAAAAATAATAAAACATTATTTTTGCTTTGAGAAGGGACATTACATCATGCAGCTCTATGAGAATCCTTTGTTTGAGATAGGAATTCTTGCAAAGATACAATCTCTCTTTATACGACAAGGTATTTCCCTTCTAGCAAAACTTATCGTAACCACTAGGATCACTTTGTAATTGTTGAATGAGATTACTTGTAGCAACATCATGCTGCCACTCTGCTTTGACTTCTACTATGCAATCTTCTTGTAATACTTAAATGAAACACAATAAAGATTCACCCTTACCATACTTCCTTGATAGTGCATCTGCCACAACATTTTCCTTCCCTTTCTTATATACAATCTCAAAATCATATCCCAACATCTTCGTGACCCATTTTTGTTGCTCTTCAAAAGATAATCTTTGTTGCAAAAAATATTTTAGGCTGTCATGATCTATCTTAACCTTGAAGTGTCTACACATTAGATAAGGCTTCCATTGTCTTACTGCTTGAAAACTAACTAGCATTTCCTTCTCATAAATAGGTTTGAGTTGATTCTCACCCTTTAGTTGATGACTCTCAAAAGCAATGGGCTGACCGTCCTGTATGATAACCACTCCTATACCATTTCCTAAAGCATCACGTTCCACAATAAAATCCTTGGTGAAATATGGAGTGGCAAGAACTGGAGTTATACACATAGTCTCCTTCAACATTTCAAATGTTGCATTAGCAGATTCATCCTAGTGAAAAGAATCCTTCTTCAATATAGCTGTGAGGGGTGTTGGCGTACGGTTATAGTTCTTCACAAATCTTCTATACTATCCAGTCAATCCCAAGAAACCCCTCAATTTCTTAATGGTTTTGGGAATAGGGCATTCCATGATAGCCTTAATTTTGTTAGGATCCACCTTTACTCCACCTCATTGAGACCAAAAGCACACTTGGATGACATAGCATAGAGTTGATGATCTTCGAGAACTTGTAATACTCGATCTACATGTTGCAAGTGTTCTTCCCATGTCTTGCTATAAAAATCAACATATCATCAAAGAACACTAATACAAACTTCCTCAAGAATTTCTTAAAGATGGAATTCATCCAACTTTAAAATGTAGATGGTGCATTGGTAAGGCCAAATGGCATTGTCAAATACTCATAATGATCCTCATGACTCCTAAATGTTGTCTTACAAATATCTTCTTCCTTAATTTGAATCTGGTGTGATAACCTAATCTAAGATCTTTGTAAAATACATAGCTCCATTCAATTTATCTAGCAAATCATCCATCTTTGGAATAGGAAACTTGTCTTTGATGGTGTACATGTTGAGCACTCTATAGTCCTGGTAGATGCGCCAAGTTTCATCCTTCTTACGCACCATCTCCACAAGCAAGTAAGCACTTTGTCTATGCCTGATAATTCTTGCCTCTAACATCTCCTCAACAATCTTTTCTATCTCAATTTTTTTGTATATGTGGGTACCTATAAGCCCTGATGTTGGGTGGCTGACTCCCTGGAACTAGTTGTATGGCATGATCATGATCCCTCTTAGGAGGACTTCCTTTAGGCAATCTCCAAAAACCCCTGAGTGACGATCAATTATTGTTTGTAAATCAGGATGCCTCTAACTTCTAATGAACATAGCTAGGCCACAGATCCATCCACTCCTTTCTTAAGCAACTTTTGCATTTGACAAGAGCTTACCATTTGTGGGGACTTTGCCTTCAACCCTCTTAGCTCTATTGCCCTTCCTTCTGATTGAAATCTCATGACTAGTTCTTGGATGTTCATCTCAATTATTCCCAAAGTAGTAAGCCATTGTACTCCCAAAACAATATTTTTTTGCATCCATGGAGATAGCATACATTGGGCTATCAAGGTGATAACCTCCCATGGATAATTTAATGCTATATGGCACTTTCTAGAACAACTAATAGTACCACCATCTGCAATCAAGACCTGAAACTCTGGAGTTGGATATATAAAACAATTTAGACAAGTAGCCAACTCTTTGTTGATGAAATTATGAGTACTACTCGAGTCGATCAACATTGTTACTTTCTTCTTCTTTAAGAAACCCACTACCTTGACAGTTTGTGGAGCAATGAAAACGGAGAGTGCATGACAAGAAATGATTGGTTGGGGATGATGTGATTCATTCTCTGGCTCCTCATCACCTTCTAATATTGGTTCCTCCTCTTCTTGCTCACCTTGACCTTCAATATAGAACAATTTTTTTTCATTGCATTTATGTCAACTATATTTGTTGTCACAGTTGAAACATAACCCTTTTGCTCTCTTCTCAATTTTTCGTGGAGTCAACCTAGTAGCTTGAGGTAATCAATGCGTAGATCTCCTTTCTCTTACATTTACAAACCCTTGTCGCCTACTAGCCACAAACTTCTCCTCAACTTGTCTTGCCATTAATGTTTCCTCCGATAAGATTGTGGTTGGAACAATTGTATATCATATTTTATTTGATCCTTTAAACCGCCTAGAAATAGTTCAAATTTTCTTCACATTTGTCACTCTTAGACAAAGTATTTGAAATTGCTGAATATAATCCTTGACCATGCCTGTTTGCATTAATTTAGTGAGTTGGCAGAAGTAGCTATCCATAAAGTTATGTCCATAATGGGTAGCAAATTCCTCTTGAAAAATTGACCATGTGACCACACAACCCTTCTTTCTCTTCTCATCACATAACCAATGATACCAAATAAATTGATTTGGTTCTAGGTATAATGATGCCATAGCCACCTTTTGTTGACTAAGAACATGATGAATATCAAAGAACTGCTCCATTTGGCATAACCAATTGGTTGGATCCTTGCCATCAAACTTTCTTATATCCAACTAGGGTATGAATTGCCTCGGCGTAAGATTATTAAAGGAAGGATCCTTCTTGAAATTAGAGTCAATTCCAAGGAATTCATGTCCAAGAAAAACATTATCTTCCACCTTACTAGGTGAATCTTCACCCTTACACTTGATACCCTAAATAAGTGATTTCAATTCACTCATATATCCTTTTGCATGTCCCTTTTTATTGACAAAATTTCTGCAGTCATCTTCTTCTTTAATGATGAAATATCACCCTTGACTTTACTGATTTCATCATTAGTGTTAATATCCTCAATATCTACATCATCCTTCTTTGAAGATTTCCCCAGTGTGGTAGCATTCTTTTTGCCTCTTGTTGCAGGCCCCATCATGATGGTAGAAAATAATTTTGCAATAAATCACACAAATAAATTCAAAATAATCTAAAAAATTTGTTGTAACTTACCAAGGCCTAGATCACACTCTCCTAGAAGAATTTCCCCAAAATTAGGTGATTTGCAACCTTGAGAGCGAATTTTGTGGAAATCCTAATCTTGTAATCAGTGTTCCACGGGGACGTGTCCCCACCCTCCATAAAAAACCCCACATTTCCTAGATGTCCTCGGCTCAGAGACTTGGGGACTTGGGGGGGATGTCCCCCCACCAACCCACCACTAGCACTACCACCAATGTTGCCGTCTCCAAGATGCCGCTAGGACTTTGAGGACGTCGGAGTGTCCTCAAGACGTCTAGGGGACTCCTAGTTGTCTCTAGACCATCTCGAAGATGCCCACGCATTTCCTACGACCAAATGATCAAAAAACAAATCTTTTTAAAAAAATCAAAGTTTTTTGTGCCCAACGCCAAACCCTAATGGCTTATGGGCCCCACCCAAACCCCACAAACTCTATAAAATTGCCTCCTATCCTCATTTCAATTCACAAAAAACAAATCAACAAGAAGCTAATAGTGTGAGTGTAAGAGTGAAAGCTGCAAGTGTAAGGTGAAAGAGTGAGAATGAGGAGCAAGAGGGATGAGGAGGAGGAAGATGAAGAGAAAGAAGTGGAGTGATGTCAAGTTAAGGTTTACTTCAAAATTCAAATGCTTAAAACTAGTTTGCCAAAGTTTCATTTGTAATTCTTATACTTATTCATTTTTTTATAACTATTTTTTCAAGTACTATGCGTACTTCAGTGCTGCCGCCCCGCTGCCACACAGCCATTGTCCCCCTGTTATTGCCCTGGCATCCCCAAACTTAGGCCCTTGGTCCCCCCATCCTCAAAACTTGTTCCCACATCCCTACGTCCACCAGTCAGGAAACTCCGTGGAACTATGCTTGTAATAAATCACCCATTGCTGCTTCAAATTCTCTTAAATTTAAACTTTAGGCTTCCCTATTAATTCTTAAAAACCCACCAAAAATCATGAACCAATTCAACAAGATTTGGGAGATATGTACTTTCCAATAAATTGGGCAGAAACCCTAATTTTTCTATAAATCATTCAATTCAGCTCCAATTCCTCTAAAATTTGGACTGTAGGTTCTTAAATATGTTCTTCAAAAACCCTTTAAAAATCAAAGAAAAATTCACTAAAATTTGAGAGATATGCTCTTCCCAAAATGACCTCCAATATTAAGAAAACGCCTTGCCTCTATGGTGCCAAGATCATGCTCTGATACCACTTGTAATGAAATAATTTGCACAATAGAAGATTATGATAGGAAATATGCTGCAAATACTTGATAATAACTGAGAATAACAAGCCACTTCGATGGAGAAAACCTCGAAATAACTCCAATGAGAACGCAATTCATAATATGATGATGAAATAAGACTCACTACCTCTTATACATACCTTATTTATGCTTGGATATCACGTTGGCTAACTTAGATAACCCTATATAAGCCCTAGGTCAACCTAATTAACTAAATAGCAATATAATAGTGTTAATATGATTTAATTAAGAGTTAAGATAGCCACAAGCCAACTATTCATAACCTGATGCACTCTAATGTTAAGGGCGTAGCACAAGCAAGAGAGGTGGCAAGTCTACAGTCCCTACTTGGAAACATGCAACAATAGGTAAACATATGGCAAAGTAGTTTGCAACTATTGTGGATGGATATGAGAGGAGGCATAAATCACTTAAAATATCACATTGTATGGATTGTTGGCCTAGATGTAGAGCCATGTACATAAGTGCTTTAGGAGGTTGAGAATGAGGCGAAAGCTTGGTTTGCAACTTTTGATTAGAAGAAAGTAGAGAAAAAGAGGATGTAAGAAGCATTGGGAAGTGTTAGTTCTATAGGGTTAGAGAGATATAGGGGACTCTACTTCCATTTGGCCATGAATATGAGGATTAGATAATGTGGACAGTTGTAGTTCCACTTCCAAATTTTTTTCTCCTGGTAACACTCCTAATGTGCATTTTTTGTTGAAAAATGGTGCATGGAATAGGGAATTGCAACATGAGGGTAATTTGGCATTTGCTAGTTTTGGTATTACAATATTTCATTTAATGTTGCAATGAGTCCTTATTGGGAGTAGTAGGTCACCATATTGACTGTGGTAGGTAAAGGGTTCAAGGCACTAAGTCACTATGAGTTAAGTGGCCCAATATTGCAGGATGCAATCAATAATACAAGCTTGTTAGTAGATGAACACAAATTAATTTGGCAAAAGAAGGGCTGCAACTTTTTGTTTGACAGGTGGATGGATGGTATTAATTGAACCTTATCAACTTCCTCATGGTTTCAAGAGGACAATTAGTGTTCTTGAAGTTGACTAATGTCTCTAGTGAAGTAAAAAGTGCTAACACCTTGCACAAGTTGGAGTGCAATTGGAGTGTTTTTGAGGCCATTCATACAAAGAAGTGCAACGAATGACTCAAAAGTGCTTGCATGAATTTGTCTTTGTGCTTTACAACCTTCAATTGTCTATAAATAAGGTAGCGTGGTAGGAGACACATGAGGCATGTAACCTCAATGACATTGGTTCGTACTCAGATTGGGTAGTTGACAATGTCTAACTGTTGATAACTATGTATGATATGGTTAATATGTAGAGGGATGTAGTAGAATGGCAATTGGAAGTGGCAACATATGAGGAGGGATAAAGTGGACCATTAGTGGGGGTTTCATCACATTCACAACATGCCCCTATTGAGGATGATATAGTTCCTCAATGAGAAGCTATAGCAAGACCATCTAGTTCAAGGATACCTACACAATGGCAACCTTTTTTGAGCTTTAGTCATAGGAGAAACTTATAGATTATGAACATTGAGTAATTTTTATTTATATTGAAACTCAAAGTTGATGTGTATTGAACTTTAATTTTGATCTATATATAAAGGAACTTAGTAATATGTTCCCTAAATTTTGTAGTATTGCATGCTTTTGAAGAATTTTTTTCATATTTGTGTTTTTTAATGTTGATAAAGATTGTCGAGTTATTGTCAGATTTTTTTCCCAAGTTATTGTAGAGTCCCCAATGATTGAAAATTTTGGCTCAGCCAAGTTATTGCCAAATACAAAAAAAAATCAACTATGGGTACAACAAACTCCTTGAGACATTGCCAAAACACTACAACAAAATGAAAGATGAATACAAGCAATAGATGAATTATAAATTTGCATGACAATATGACACAAGCAGAAAAATGAGACAAATGACTATTCATAATGGTAAGAGGAAGAGTTTTCTAGTGGTTTAACAATTGACTTTGTCTAGTGATCTGGACTATGTGGATGAGGAGAATTTCAACAATCTCTTGGGAAATGAAAGACCAATGCTGGTTCCTTGAGAAGTAGAACCCACCATGTAACCCTCATAAGATGCACAACTTAATTTGGCAAACAAATGAAATGCGGACAAAGAAAAGGGGATTGATAGAACTGATGAACTTAACAAAACAACACCAAAAGCTATTTATATACAAATCTGCAGGAAACTCCCTGTGGAGTTAAGGAATACAATGCTTCAAATATTGTGCACTATAGGGCAGTAGAAGTGAGTCACATCCATATAAGCCAAATAGTAGGTATTATCACTGCTAAGTTCTAAGTGATGTAGCTTGAAAATTCCTAGCCATAATGAACAAAATTACCCTGCATCTCTTTTGGCTTGTGATGCTTGTCCCAAAGAAATGCCAAACCTCTGAATTGAAATCTTTTTTTGTGCCTTACAATTAAATTCATCACTTTCATAATGTTTCAGTAAACTCTTATGGAAATGACCGAACTCATGGACCCATCAAGCTAGTGATTAGTTATCAAGAATCATATTCTCATGTAGTTTAATACTCGAGAGAAAAACCGAGTGCTGTGGCTGATTTGAGGACACAAACCCATCCATTAATCCTTAAGAGTCTTCTTCTTATATTACAGCTATTTGTGCACTTAAGTGCCTGTGTGGAGGGAGGACTTTGCTATTTGTAGCCTCTGAACTTCATTTATTTACATGGACTGCTATACTTTGAATTAGGATATTGCAAGAAACATTGTTTTCATTTTCTGTGTCTTTCATTCTTGGGCTTTTTAAGTGGAAAGAGAGGCTTGTTTTAGAAATCCTTCACCCTTTCTTATCAAATTAAGCAATATGCTGTTTTTCAATGTGCTTAAACTTTAAACGGTTTGTCAGGACTTGGAAATGTCTATCATTTGAATTGAATGCATAAATATGGATATCTCTCCAGTACATTCTGTTACCTGTTTTATTTACTTTGTAGTAAATAATCCTAAGTTGAATCATTTCCAAGCATCACACCATTCACGTTCTTGTACACATTTTTATGAAAGAGGGAAGAACATTTTCTTGACATCAGTTTAGACCGATCACTTGTTAAGGGTGTGAGGGTGTGAGTTTAGTAATTGCAAATCTCTTAATTGAAATCCTGCTCTCTTTGCAGGATACACTGACAAAGAGCAATGAAGTTTTTGAATCATTCAAAAAGGAGATGGAAAAGGTATACCTATTGTTTTGACTTTTCAAATTTATTCAAATGTTGAAAATGTTTTATCATTTATATATAGGCAGTCAAAGAAGAGAGATAATTTCTTTTTTGAGAAAATAAAGAAGGTTAATGATTCTTCCAATCGGCTTAATCAGGTAGTTTTCCTATTTTCTCAAAAATGAAATTTTGGTTCTAGAAAAAGTTAGGCAAATGTGGTGCTCTTGATTCAAGCGGTTGGGATTTCCTTGTTTGCAATCTTCATTTTATCTTCATTTTATGAAATGTATTCATGTTCTCAATACTGATGTAAGTCGTGATAAGATGCATGCAGATGGCAAAAACAATCAAGGACCTTAACAAAGAAAATAACTTCTTGAAGAGTAAATGTGAAAATTCAGATGTTTCCCTTATAGAACTTGTAGATGAGGTGAGTAGATTCTGTGTTTGATTCCTATTTTGTTGCATACGGTAGAACTTTTTTATGCATGCATTCAAATAAATTTATTTTTTCTATTGCACTAATTGAGATGTTGTACTAAGTGCCCACACTTTTCTATTTGTAAAAGAGAGCAAAGCTGAAGAAACAACTTGAGAAAACAAAGAATCAAAAAGAAAAGCTTGAGTCCCTCTGTCGCTCACTTCAGGCAGAGCGCAAGCAGCAAGTTGTTAAAGGTGTAAACGATACAACCACTGAGGCTTCAGTCACAAGAGATCAATCAACAGGAGAGGTATCTTGGTTTGCAGCCTTATATCAATTAATTTTTCTTTTAATTCTGCTATCACTAGATTTTTATATCTAAAATTGTGTCTGTTTTAGTTATCTTATACATTTTTCTCAATGATATTACAGGATCCTGGAAAGAGCATATAGGTTGGTTACATCTTTTTATTTTCTGCAATATTTTTCAGTACAGTTTCCAAAGTCATCCTCTTATTAAGTGCCTTAGTGAGGAATACAGGTTTGTGCAAAATTTGCACTATGTAAACAATGTATAACAAAATCTACTATCGCATGCTTATTATATCAATATTTTGTACTGAATGGATCTGGCAATTTTGGCATCATAGCATATGTTAATATTTGCCTTGTGAGCAGAATTGGTCAAGTAACTTCCATCGGACTTTGGGATTTTCGTGATGGGCAAGGAACAGAATTGCAAATATTCTTTAAATCAATGTTTTGAATGTATTCAATATGTATGGATGAAAATACTTGAGATTTAGTTTCTAGTCTTGTTTCAAATATATAATGCTACGCTGTCTATATGTTAGTTCTTGAGATCAGATGGAATAGATGCACAAAGATATTTTGGAGGCTAAATGAAACCCACCTTCACAAAGTTATCCAATTGAGATTGACAATTGTATTCATCATGGTATTGACTTACCGCAATTTAAAACAATTAGATGTTGGAAAACACATTCCCTGATGGAAGGCGTATAAAGTTTGCAACATATCTATGTTCTATCCACTTTCCCACTGATTCAACAGCTGTTATTTTGTAATTCCTTAAGTCTAACAACAAGCCTTAATAGTTTGTGTTAGGATGTAAAAATCAGCCATGGAGCAATTCTTTTTGTTTTGTTTGAAATAGAACGAGCAAAGTAAATACAGAAACCATTTTTAATCAGCAACATAAATATGAAGGTGACCTTATTTAGTTTATACCACAATGTACAATAGAAAATCAAAGTGCAATGATCATAACTTAGGAGTACTTGGAGGAAAATATGAGTTTGGTTGGTCATGTGTAGCAATCTGGTTGATTGGGTTCTTGTTGTCTCAAGGGTGCAATAAACCCAACCAAGTGAACCATTACCACATCCACTCCAACCAAGTGTACCTAGGAAGCCATCTTGGAGAAAAATCATGAAGTGGTAAAGTCACATGTTAAGTTTACTTAGGATAAAAGATTCTTTCTAAAAGTCTTAGTTGGCTTTTCTAGAACTTATCTTATCTAGCTTGTATTGCTTGATTCCTAGGTAGTTAGTTTGTTAATTGTCTCATGTCATAGGATTAAAACACTTGTCATAATCTTGTCTAATCCTATCTCTCTACCTTGCCTTTATAAGCAAGGCATCTCATGTACATTTGCATTCAAGCATATTCAACCATTATTCAACTTGCATTGTTGAAGCAAGCTTTCTAGCCATTCTCTCTCTTGTGGAAGATATTTTGGTCTAGCAATTGTTCTTGGGGGTGTTGGGGAGTCACCATTTACTCTCACAGTAACAACCATCTCAAATGCTCCAATATCACATCTAGGATAGTCCTTGACAATCTTTTACCTCAATGATATAGTTGAATGTTGGCTAGTTCTTAAGATTCAATAGTAGCTTTAGGCATCATTGGCATGGTCAAATGAGTTGTGCTAATTGCTCTAGTAACTTGGAGATTCAAACTTGAGGTCATCTATAGCTTGGAATATTTGGAATTCTATCTACAATTGATTCAACATTGTGGGCATTTTAAAGTAAATGGAGAGCTAATTGAGGCAATTAGAGATAAGAGTGTTATGGAGTCTTCCAAACACACGATGACATGAATCAGAGTTATCCAACTCTTATATTTAAGGTTGACCTTGTTCACCATGTTTAGTCATCACAGGTATATACATAGTCAACAAGATGTGAAGGTAATGACATAGTGACAAAGACTAAGGATATGATATCCCTCCTAGTAAAATAAAATCAATGGGATTATGAGAGGTGAGCCATAGTCATGGTAGAAATGATGTTATAGTGAAACTACATTTAATTTTCAATGAGCCACATATGTGTATTGCATTCTTTTGAGCAGGTTTAACTCACGGATTATAATGCTAGATTTAAACATTTCCCCTAGTTTAATGGTTGGTAACACTATCCCCTTAATTTATTTGGGCATAAAGTATGCATAGCAATGAACAACCATTTGTTAAGGACCACATAACTTTAGCTAGTCTTACTTGAGAAGAAGCACAAATTTGATATAGCTAGAATATTTTAAATTTCATGAGATAATTGCAATGTGGCAATGCATAGAATGTAATTCCCATGAAACCAAAGAAAATGTAAAACTAAATCACTAAGAAGATAGAAAGTAGTAAGAATGTTAAAGAAACAAGGCATTATATGCTAATACCTATGGCCCTTTGAGGTTAGTTTGAGCTCATATTTTTTTCTATTAGGGAACAAGGGGCTTATAAAAAGGTTGTTGACCTATTGGGTGATTGCACTCCAAGAACCCTCCAATAGCCACGAATCGGAAAAGCCACTTCTATGATGACACTATGCAACTACAAAGTTGTTCTTATAAAGTAAAAGGTATTGAGTGAGAATTTAGAACCTATCAAGAAAATAAAGGTAACCCCATCGATTTTTACAAAGGTTTTGGAGCCCTTGAAACAATGATACCTCTATTGATGGATGAATTTCTCAAACTTTCCATACCCGAAAGATAAATGCTTTTTATCTCTAGGAATAATTTATAACTAGTTGGTCTATTACTAAAAATGAAAAGAAAGCTTGCTTCTTCCTTATTATATTTGAGCCAGAGATAACAAATCCATGTGATTGGTTTTTGTCTTAAAGATAGATCAATTTCAAGAGTCCATAGTGTTAGCATGTTCTTGCTCTATTTTTACTTTAATTGCTATCTTTCTATTGCAATTAGACAACTAGCATCAATGTTGTGAATATTGTAAACAGCTTCATCGTAACAACAAACAACACTAGCTTACACATCATTGATGAAAAATAATGTTCACAATTTTTAGTGTAAATTTGTGTGCATGAATAACAAAGCACCTCAACTAGCATGAACAAGTACATTGACACTTTATGAATAGGTATAGTTACAATAGATTTTCACTAGATTACAACAAGGGCTTACCTTTGAGGTATAGTGTTTGGCCTCTTCAATTTATAGTGAGGACTTCCATGGATTGCCTCCAACAATCCTGCCATTTCTTAAATCACCTCTAGTATTGCCACGTTCAACACTCAAGCACTTTCCAACGACCACACCTAGCTCTGGTTTGCCCTCTTCCAATCCTATTTGA
>VDFB02019464.1:0-44160 GCA_007258455.2 Sequoia sempervirens
GTCTTTGAGAACGATGAGCAGATTTTGCAGTTTCTACTTGAAGAGGACGTGTTTGCAGCATCAAACCAGGAGAGAATTAAGCAGCAGTATGGAGGCCAGGTACTACAATTAAAGAACAAGTTTCCTAAGGGTTTGGTCACCTTAGAAAGTATTTTCAACTCTGATGATCAGGCTAAAAGTAACAAAGCCAATTTACTGGTTCAGCAAGATCATTATGAGGACTTAGAAATTGCACCCAAGAAAAGCCTCAAGATAGGAAAAATAAACACTGCTACTGAAAAGAAGTATTTTCTACAATTATTCCAAGAATTCATTGACATATTTGCCTGGGAGTATGGAGATTTGAAGGGATTTGATCCACGTCTTGCACAACATACAATAGAATTGGAGCCAACAGCCAAACCCATAAGGAAAAAATAGAGGCTAGTTAATCCCAAACTGGAGCCATTAATGCAGAAAGAAGTTTTCAAACTTATAGAAAGTGGGATTATCTTTCCCATCAAGCATACTAGCTGGGTTGCAAATCTAGTTCCCGTCAGGAAGAAAGATAGAGAGCTTAGATTATGTGTAGACTTCAGAGATTTGAACAAAGCTTCATTAAAGGAAAGACACCCTCTTCCGTCTATGGAGCAGATTCTTCA
The DNA here is from genome assembly GCA_007258455.2 of Sequoia sempervirens. Lineage (NCBI taxonomy): Eukaryota > Viridiplantae > Streptophyta > Pinopsida > Cupressales > Cupressaceae > Sequoia > Sequoia sempervirens. The sequence continues at coordinate 642 of VDFB02019464.1, forward strand.
ATGTATGTCAGGTTCTGAACGTTTTTCTTTACTAGATGGATATTTTGGTTATAACCAGATTTTGGTAAGGGAAGAAGATCAATTTAAAACTTCCTTCACCACAAAGTGGGGCACACTGGCATACAGGAAAATGCCATTTGGTTTGTCTAACGTTGGAGCAACCTTCCAAAAGGCTATGGACATGGCCTTTAGCAACTTAATGTATAAGTTTGTTTTAGTATATCTTGATGACATCACTGTCTATTCCAAGAAGACAACAGATCACATTGACCATTTGAGGCAGATTTTTTAACGTTGTCAGGAGTTCGGTATATGATTGAATCCCAAGAAATGTGTTTTCTCTGTTCATGAAGGAAAGCTTCTTGGGTATGTAGTATCTAGGAAGGGAATCACTGTCGATCCTAAAAGAGTTGCAACAATCTTGGAGCTGCCTTTACCTTAGCATAAGAAAGGACTTCAGAGTTTCATTGGTCGTATTAATTTTGTCAGGAGGTTTCTACCTGATATAGCAGCCTTGTTAAAACCCCTTACAACTATGTTAAAAAAGAATGTAGAGTTTAGATGGACCCGAGAAGCAACGAACATTTTTCAACTGATCAAGGAGGCGTTAGCTTCAGCCCCAACATTAGTTAACCCAAATTTCAGCAAGGATTTTACCTTGTACGCTTTTGGTAGTATTGATGTAATTTCTACAATTTTGGTGCAGAAAAATGTAGAAGGGTTGGAGCAGCCCATTGCTTTTTTCAGCAAGGGTTTGGAAGACTATGAGCAGAAGTATACCTTCATAGAAAAACATGTTGGTTGTTGTGAAAAGTTTGAAGAAATTTAGACATCTACTGTCTCATAACAAAATTCATCTACAAGTGGCACATTCCAATGTGAAAGAATTTTTACTTAGCAAAGATCTAAATGAAAAACGGGTTGGATGGATCACAAGAGTTATGGAGTACAATGTGGATATTCAGGTCACTAAATTGGTGAGGGGAAAAGGTTTATGCCAGCAGCTAGCTAACGAAGACATTTCAGCAGTAGAGGATGAACGAGACTCGATTTTGGTTAATGTTGGGACAACAGATAATGAAGCTACCGGCTGGTTGTAGGAGATGTCACATTTCTTGAGAACCGGGGAATGTCCACCTAATCTGAACAGAACAAAGAGGAGGTACTACCAACTTCAGTCTATTCCTTTCATCTTGATTGATGATGTGTTATATAGGAAAGATCATAGTGGAGTACTGCTCAGGTGTGTTGATAATGATCAAGTGGATCAGATATTACATGAGTTCCATGATAGACCTTCTGGAGGTCACTATGCTGCAAGGACAACATCGTATAAGATTTTAAGAGCAAGCTATTATTGGCCTGACTTGTTGAAGGATGCACATACATATGTCAGGAGATGTTCCAAATGTGCCTTGTTTTCAGGCAAAGAAAAGCTTGTTGCTTTGCCATTGCAACCAATTCAGATAGAGCAGTCGTTTATGAAGTGGGGAATTGACTTCATAGGGGCAATCAATCCACACTCAAGTGCAGGCCATTGGTGGATTATCACAGCAACAGACTATTTTACACGATGGAAAAAAGCTTTGCCTCTAAAGGAAGTTAATGAAACAACAGTGCTGAATTTTTATGAAGACATGGTTTGCAAATTCAGAGTCCCATATTCTATAATTTCTGACAATGCCCTGGCATTTGTTGGTTTGAAGGTTGTTGATTGGGCATTGAAGAATGGCATTTACTTGAACCCACGCTCCAACTATTATCCTCAGGGAAACGAACTTGCAGAGTCCACTAACAAAAATCTAATTAACATTATCAAAAGGATGCTTCAAAACAATCAGAGGGATTGGCATGCCAAACTAAAGACTGCTCTTTGGGCAGACAAAATTGCCCCTAAGAAGGTGATTGGGAACTCACCTTACATGTTGGTGTATGGTAAAGAAGAAAAATTACCTATTTCTACTAAGTTACCCGCCTTGGATATCGCCAGTCAGCTAGTCTTGTTTGAGAAGACTGATCCACTTGCCTTAAGATATACTCAGCTGATGGAGTTAGAAGAAACTAGAAACAAGGCTATGAAGAACATGGAACGTCAGCAAATCCTGACTAAAAGAACATTTGATAAGAAAACTGGATCAAGAGATTTCATGGTGGGAGATCTTGTGTTGAAATGGGATGTTCTAAAGGGCAGGCCGGGTCATCACACCAAGTTTGACAACATGTGGATGGGTCCATTTATTATCAGACTGCAAAGAACATAATGCTTACCAATTGGCCACAACTGAAGGTGAAGTGCTTCCTATCCCAGTCAATGGGATACACCTCAAGCCTCATTTTGAGGTTTGATAAGTTCCTCCTTGTACATGCTTTAAGTTAGATTTCATGCATTCAATAAGTGTTGCACTTTAGTTTAGTTGTTGTTGCATTCCCTAAGTGTTGTCCCAGCATGGTAAATAGTTTCACTTCTATAGTTTCCTGTTTTCATAATTGTCTAAGTGGTCTGTTTCTTGAGTTACAAATGCATTTGAGCCATATACAAAGCTGATGTTTCAAATCAACCTCTGAGTTATCAAGTGACTCCATGCCCAATGGACAAGTTTAGGCTACTGTTTTTCATGTTTAGCAGGCAAACATCCAGCTGAGGTCGCCAGAAATGTTACCTGATTTTCACCTGCGGGCTCAATCAGGCAGGGCAATCTATGTTTCAAGTGTTCATGAAGGCCAAATGGGGACATTGTTGGGTAGGATTAAATCATGCACCTGGCATTTTTTTTTCAAGGAAGTTTGTTAGAAAGCATGCCTCAATCGGATTTGGCATAAAATTCCTGATGAAGAAATTCGATGAGACCCTCCTATTGTCGTGTCGACTAGCAGTGTGGTTCTATTCATTGGAAATATACCGGTCGGCCAGACATTTTAATTGCCATGGGTTTTTATATGTCTCCCTGACATGCTGAAGTCTCACCGACCGTTGTGCACAAGGCTAGATCGCCGAAAGAATTTGGGTTCGAAGAGAAGTCTTGCCGACCGCGGGGGGTCTTGCGGAAAAGGGATTGTCATCGAGGAAAAGAACCCTTGTTAGCTATAACGTCCTGCCAATCAAGAGGAGTCTCACCGAAAGAATGGAACTCTTGCCGTAATGTTGAGCTCGGGGAGATGTCTCGTCGAAAGGATGTGAGTTCGGCGTGATGTCTTGTTGATGACCGCTAGTCTCGCTGACGGAGGGTGCTTTCGTTGTAACGTCTTGTCGACCAGTGGGAGTCTCACCAAAAGAAGGTTCAAGCTCGGGAGGAATGGAAGTGGTCGGTGTAATGTCTCGTCGATGACGGGGAGTCTCGCCGAAGCGAATGGTCTTGGGGAGATGTCTTCCCGAAAGGATAAGGTCTCGGCGAATGGAGGTGTCTTCGGGGAGAATTCTTCTCGACTGGTGGGAGTCACGCCAAAAGTTGTTCACAAGGCCAACATCGGGGGGAATGATTTGCTTCAGGATGATGTCTCTCCGATTGCGTGAAGTCTCACTGAAGGGGATTTCCCTCGGCATAAGGTCTGGCCAATAAATGGAACTCTCGCTGAAAGGTTTTGGGCTCGGGGAGAGGTCCTGCCGATGGAGCGTTAGTGTCGGCGTAATGTTTTGGCCTCGATGAAAGGCCTTGCCGACCCGATGGTGTCTTGCCGAAGGGAGTTAGCGTCAACATAATGTTTTGAACTCGGGGAGATGTCCTGCCAACCCGATGGTGTCTCACTGAAGGTTCATGCCTTCAGTATGAGGTCTTCCTGACTGATGTTTGTCTTGCCGATAGCGATGGGTCTGCTGCAGACTTCAGCGAGAACTCTTGCCGAATGCGGATGTCTGGGTGATGAATGGTGATATCGGTATGACTCTTGAGGGCTCGCTATGATGTCTGGTCGAAAGCGATAGTCTTGCCGATGGTTTTAGGGATGTCGATATGACTTTTGCAGCTCGATATGAACTCTTGCCGACGGTTGTAAGCCATGACGAATGTTGCTGCGAAGTCTAATCGCATCGGGGAGACACAGCTAGTGTCTCACCGGAACGCATGAGTGGTTGAATGACCCAGATGCAGGGGCCCTGCGGTGACGCGATTTCAACCAACAGGAAGAACTACGCCATATGGGCAGTTTGACTATTGTGACTATTCTTGTGAGGAAGATCAACGGAATGTGGGCAGTATGTATCTGCTTTGTGATCAAGGATGATAAATCGGTTCAAAGGTAGTAGTGTTGTCTCTAGGGAGGTTTGAAAACAGAGAACATTTGATGTTGTCTCTCAAGGGGATCAACTTGAAGAAAGATCTTAAACAAGGGGAAGAAGCTGTGAGTCTCAAAGACAGTTGGGATGTCCACTGGCAAAGGTAGAGTGACATTTATGATAATGCTTCTGTAACGCCCCGTCGTGCGAACCCCAAAGGACAAATAAACAATAATTACAGCACAATTTTTTTTTTTTTAAAGTAAACATAACATACATGTAATACACATTAAATCATAACATGAATTTCATTTAAGAAGATTCATTGGCACATACATCCCTTGGGGTACATGAAGAGTCATTACGAGACTAAGATCCACACAATGACAATAAAGAATAAAACCAAAGATATAATTCATAACAAAGTAAACATTAACAAATGTATACATGATAATCATTGATAAGAAACCATCTGAGTACATAAATACAACATATACATGATTAACTTAACACATTGAATATCAACTACAAATAGCCACATAAGGTTTAATGTTACATTACAATACAATATTCAAGGAGTACAATGATACAAAAGTGTTTCCAATATGCACGGAAACCATACAACAAGAATCATGATACAATGAATAGATGAAAACTGGCTCCATGACGGATACAACTCTAGAATTACGGCTGCTGACACTAATCCCACTAGATCCTCCAATGGGGATAAGAGTTGCTTAGCGTTCCACCCGACCATGTGAGTGCAGACCCACCCAGAGTGCTGGCGCGGCGTAGAAAGGCCTTGACCAAGAACATCCAAAATAAGGAACCACAAGACTCAACGCCATACAAAAATATCATAAAAATTCAAGAATTACAAAGACATAATCAACAACATCCAATAGTCATTAAAATAACTTAAAATCATAAATCTCATCACATAAATCAAAGCAATGACCAGTAACAAGTAACCAAAGGATGATCATGAAATACTTCCAAATTAAACTGAATTAATAAACATAATACAATTCTTTCAATTAAATAATACAACCATCACGGTACCTTATAGAGGTGGAATACGCCCAAGAGTCAAATATCAATGTGAGATCATACCGAATTTCAATTTACACCAAAGATGCTCTTCATGACATCACGTCAATGATTTAAATATCAACTGATAAACCAACTCCCTGACTTCTTCGGAGGAACACAATATGCTCTTTACATGGGCAACTAGGGGAGAGTGTCATCACATAGCCTACACATGTGGGTTACATCATTACGCTTCCTCAAATTAGGCCCCATCTATGGATATCCTGGCCCTTCCTCCTACTTGAGGTGCCGACACCATAGGGTAGCTCATGCGGAGCCGATAACCTCTCATGAGGACGAGGTTACGACCTTGCCAACCACGGCCTTCTCAGCCTTCCATTAGTTTGCGAAAGAACTAATGAAGACGAGGCATCCATTTTTTAAAATCTTATAATGATATTACTACCCAACCCTCCTAAGTTAATTATTAGGTTTTCACTTGATTACTAACTCACTCGTGGGTTATCATGTGCCCTTCCCCTTACACGGGGCGTCGGCCCCCACGAGGAGCCACTCTCCCTAGAGACCCAACAACATAAACACCAAAGGGTTGTACCATCATAATTTGAACAAAGAATCACAAAATAAAAGCATGTGAGGCATTACCCATCTCGCTAACAAGTACAAAATCAGAGTCTCAACAATTCTTGTACAACCCTTTCAAAATCCAGATACCAAAACACTTGCCACCTCAAGGGCACATAAGAGAAAGAACATCAACTGACAACCATCTCAAGCCTCTGGAAGCCAAAAGAATGAAAACCCACAAACAAGGGTAGAAATGAAGCAACACAAGCTTTTCCCTAATAATTCCAACACAAGGATAAAATTTCCTCAAATATGAGAGTAACTCAGAAAAGCCATAAAAGGGAAAGATTCATCAAGACCCATCCGCAAATCAACAATGGTGTTACCTCAAATAGGAACACGCAAAAGAAAATCAACCTTCAATTCAACAAAATCACTTAACAAAACCAAAAGCCACCAACTAGGTATTCCATGGGAGACCTCAATTTTCTCCTCACAAGAACCCCTTATAGTGGTACGCAAATCACCTTTATAAAATCAACAACATAGCAATGACAACAATAATTGCAAGGCCACAAGAACTATTTTCAATTCAAATATAATGAGTGAATACATTAAGAAAAAGGTCAACAACTCCATCCAAACCACATAACAACTTTGATACAAAATAAATCAGAAATCCAAGAAGATCAACTTCCACAACTCACCAACAAAATACAAGTTCCCAATTACATTGCAACACAAATTAAATGGAAAAGGATTCCTTGAATCAAAACTAACCTCCAAAGGCATTCACACCAACATGGAACTATCCCAAAAACCATCCTTCAACAATAGAGGTAAAAGCATGCAACCAGGCATCCAAGGCACCAAATTTAAGAACACCTTAAATACTCAACCACTCACAACTCCACAAAAACACTTACATAATAAACATCAACCAAAAATTCAATCGAGAACAATATTTATTAACCAATCAATTAACGACCAGAACTAAATAACTTTACAACTTACCCATACTAAAACCATTCATGATAACCATCACAAGTATTCTAAAAGACTTATCCATAAAGAGAACTTACAAATCAACCATTAAATGAATATAAAGGAAATCAATTTCCAAAAGATTAAAATCCCTTCTTCTTTTTTACCAATAAACTATCCAATTCGAGAATATCCTAATCAATCTCTAACCATACCCATACATTTAAATTTCCCCTTTCATTTAACAACATAATTGTAAACTACTTAATAATTAGGTAGTTAACTCATTATCATTTCATAACTACTTTTGTTCAAAACATTATTACCACTCTCCTTTCATCATACTGACTTAACACTCACTTCCAATATTTAAATTAATTGTGAAAGCCACTTAAGATCAATTGTTTATACTTTAGAAATGACAATAATAACAATACTCTAAATACTTAAACTACACATTAAAACTTACTACCTTAAATCTTAAATCTATCTAAATAAATTTATACACATAAATACCTTTTAATATCACTACGTAATTATATATTTTAATTCTTTTCGAAGAAGGAAAGTAGCAAGAGAATAGATCTTTTCTAAGAATCCAACAAGTCTACAAGACTTAACTTCATAAAAAGATAACTTATTCGATTCTATATTAAATTCTATTTCCACCCTATACACATTTAAAAATAAGAATTAAACAATCAATGCTGACATATATATATATATATTCACAAATTGCCCTTCTACTATATTATCCTATCAAATTTCACAAATTAACAAATTAAAAGGAATTCTTTTCTATTCCAAAATATTCACTCAAAACAAGAATTAAATAAATCAATGCTATCATATATTCGTAAATTGATTTTTCAACTAACTTATCCTCTTATAGTTGATAATTTAATAAATCAATAACAACAACCAGATTTCTTTCTATATTATTATTATTTCCATTTTAAACAGATTCTGCTTTATTTTAACCAGAAAAAGAAACAGAATATATATATATATATATTTAAACAAATTTAAATAATACTACAACAGTTAAATCGGAGGACTCTAAATAAATGAATTAATAAATATATATATATATACGAATATAAGTATATATACAAATATATATATATATACATATATATATACGTATATTTATAAAAATAAAATCTGCACAGTAATAAATATAGAATTCGCATTTTCCAAAATCAAACAACATATAAAATTTCGAATGGAAAGTTTAAACCATAAAGAAAACACGGGGATAAACGCCCCAGCCGTGGGCAGTCTACGGACTGCCGTGGACAGTCCGCAGACTGTCACACGGTACCCATGGCGGTGTGGTGGGTACGGCCGCGGCCGAACCACCACACAGCCCCAATATATAAATATAAAACCCGAAATTCAATACAATGCACAGTGCTACGAAAAAATAACGAAATTCAATGAATTTTAATTTTCATTCACTATTTTCACAGGTATAAATAATTATATATATCTATTATATATATATATATAAACCTATATATATATATATATATATTGGAATCTGGGCATTTCGAAATCAGGAAACAAAATAAACACTGTATAATTTTTCTGTATATGATTAAATATAAACAAGAATATACACAACCTAGTTTTCCTAATAAAAGATTATTCTTAAGTTGATTAATTATATTTTCCAGACAAAACTACAGTACTACTGGTTCTTTTCCAAAATTCCCATCTTAGTTATATTATAATGAACAACAGTACAAATCCAACAATTAATTTCATTTAAATAAACAACAGTCCCGAACTCCCAGAGAATTTCAATCTAATAATTGACAGTCAAGAAACCCACCAAATTCTATTTTAACAAACAGCAATCCCAATCCCCAAACGAAAATTTCATACGCAGCGAAACAATTCCAATCAATTGCTATTTTATTTAATGCTACAGCAAATAAATAAGTGAGGAACCTGGCGTCCTGCGGTTGAAGAAGATCTATAGAAGCTCTATTCCTTTTGCCAATCCAATCCTCCTCCAACGAATGTTTCCAGCAGCAGCTACAAGATCCTCCCCTCAACTCCAATCTTATTCCTCAATGAATTCTCAGAATAAATAAATAAAAATGCAATACTATAACAGAAATTTTTACTGCCAAATTTCTCCCCAAAATCTGTTGGAAAGAGAATACCACCCCCTTCCCAATCCAAAAATAAATAAAATCTCACACAAGAAGCCTCTTCTGTTTCCTCTTCCAGAGAATACCAACAGTCACATTTCAAGAAATAAATCAAAATAATATTTAATCCTTAATTCTTTTTTGTTGCCTTTTCATGTATTTATATTTCATTTTCTTTTATCATGCATTTTGATTAAACTAAATAAATTTAAATCCACAAAAATAAACTTTTTATTTGAATATATATATTCATTATCTCCACAATGCATTATTAATTAATTACTTCCACATTAGAATAATTAAAATCAACAAGATTCTAAATAAGTATCCATTAAATTTCTTATTATAATAATTATCTTTTCAAGATTATTTGTTCATAACAAATTAAATCAATTTATCTAATAATATCACTTTTACTTTTAACGAATTAGTTTAATTTGATCATTTGTTCTAAATCATTTGATTTAACTTAATTGATTATGATTTTAATTTCTAATTATATTTCAAATAACCTTGCAATTTCACTTATGATCTAATTAATTATTTAAACATGACTACTAACATATTATATTTTCCACACAATCAAATAACACAGTAATCAATGAAGCACACAAAAATATTCACACAAAAGTTCAGAACAACCGACACGGAGGGGTATTACAGCTTCAGGGCATTCAAGGCGGCTCTGATGGAAGTTCGAAGCTGGATACGGGGGCCAGAAGTTAATGTGATGGTTGCAAAAGATCTGAAGGGCCATCCCTAGAGAAATCTTTCACTAACATGGACACGGGGATGTACATTGAATGCACTAACTTTATTTTCAAAAGATCTAAGGGTCGACCCTTCTAAAAACTGATATTTTGTAAACCCTAAAACAAAGGGGCGACACTTTTTTAGTTTCCGTATATATGGCATTTTTTCCTCATTTTGTAGGACAGTTCTTACTTGCATATTTTATGCTTTGTGACTTCTATGAGTCTTTAGAGGAGAATATTTAGTTTTGTAACTCATTTACAGACATTGTATGGTAGAGTTTCACCTTTGGAGATCAATAAAGAAAGCAATTTCTGCCTTCTCAGTTATCTATTTTATTGAGTGTGTTGGATGATTGATAAATTTACATGTGAGTTTTCTTATTCCTTGTTAATATGTCTCATTAATAGCACTTTTAAGCAGAGGAGATATGTATATTGCAGGTTATAGGTTATGTTGGTGATGCAAACAATTTTTAGTTGTGAGGAGAACTTATCATCCTTCTAAGACTGTATGTATCGTAGCTTTCTTATGAAACGTTTATGCAGTATCATATGAGTATTGAGTTGTGCATATCAGCTTTTATTAGTTGATTGTAAATTGTGTGTTAAGCAGTTTTACATGTTTGAACAAATTTGGTGTCACCATAGGATTTAATTTTCATTTTCATGCACTCCTTCTCCCTTTTCCTTACGAAGATTAGTAGTTAAGTGATATTACCAGTTAGGAGCCGGCCTTATTCGGAGGTTCATTTCAACTTTAGGTGACCCACAACCTTGAAATGATCCCATGTTTCTCTAGAAAGCTCAATTTTTCATAACTTTGCATAGGGTGCATTTCTAGGAGATAACAATTACTATGTGCCCCTTTCCGAAAAACTTTGAAATACCAAAGTTTGAAAAATACAAAGTAAAGGGAGATCTAGTAGAACACGTGTGAGATTTCTTGATATCTTACATGGAAGTGCAAAAAAATGATAATGATACTTTTTCCATGCAGTCTTACTGGTCACGCTGTGGAATGGTTCTCACATCTACGATTAGGTATTAAAAGCTTTGATGAATTGACGACCGAATTCATAAATCACTTCTCATTCAATATAGAACAGGACGTCACCATCATAGACCTCTACAAGATTAAACAAAGTCAAGCAGAATCCTTTACCTCCTACCTGCAAAGATGGAGACATAAGGCTAGTAGATGCAAGTGGCCTATTCCCAATAAGGAACTAGTAGATATATTTGTTTCCAATGTCCAAGCGGAAATCAACTACCAACTCACCATGTTGTGCCCCACTAACTTCAAAGAGACCATTGAGAAGGGAATACACATAGAAAGGGCTCTCATGGCAAGGGGAGTGATTAAGCTAAATAACCCAAGAGACAATTCTTCTAATGCAATGAGAAACCTAAGATTTGAGCCAAGAACAAAAATGTTACAAAAGATGAGTAGTTGATGTTAGAGTAGTATGAAACATATAAAATCCCAATGTACCTCAAAGAAAACCTTAAGTTGCACAAACAAGCTACACTCCCAACAATGCGCAAAACAATCAACTTAGCTATCCCCAAAACAATCAAGCGGTTAACGAACAAACAAATCAGGGAGAGAAACAAAGGCAATAAGATCAACCAAGGATGGAATTCACTACATTAGGATAACCCCTTGAGAAAATAATGCACAGACTAGTGCAACAAAACCTCATCAAGGTCAACGATTGCCCAAACTATGAAGAGCCAAGCTTCAAAACACCATGGTACAATGAGAAGGACTTATGCGATTTTCACAAAATCAAAGGACATACAATGAATAACTGCATGAGACTCAAGAATATAAAACAAGACTTGACCGACAAGGGAGAAGTGGATATCAAACATCATCCTGGAAATAAAGACCTCCAGATGTACACAAATCCAATTTTGAACCATGCTAAGAAGAATGACAAAGGAAAATACCAAAACTATCACAGTGCTAACTACACCTATCGTGACACAATTCTAGGTACCCTCTCTCAAGCAGATGACACAAGGGTCAATGTGTTAAGAATATGAGGTAGGGACCCTGAATGTAATGTAACTACCCATAAATGGAAAGTAACAATACAAGGAACCCCACCTAAACCCACAACTAGGTCATCAAATGACTACAGTATTATGGAACAACTGAAGAAGACTCTCACTTTGATCTCCATCCTAGAGTTGTTGAAATTGTCACCTGGACATAGAGAAATACTAGAGAAAGAATTGGAAGCATCGGCCCCTAATGACCTCAATCTTGAACAGTTTCAAGCCATGGTTGGAAAAATTACGACCAATAATCATTTAGTCTTCTCGAGAAAGACCTTCCACAAAATTCGTTCCACAACCAAGCCCTCTATATAGAGGTTGGTGTCCACAAACCCATGGTTAAAAGAGTATTGATAGATAGCGGCGTCGATCTAAACATCTGTGGCTCTAGGAAAATTCATCGCCAACAATTCATCGAAGGAAAATTCACCGCCATATGGCCAGCAAAACTTTGATTTTATTAAAAATATTAAGGTGAATTGTTGGCGGTGAATTTTACTTGGCGGTGAATTTTTCGTTGGTGAATTTTCCATGGCGGTGAATTGTTGATGGTGAATTTTCCTTCAATGAATTGCTAGTGATGAATTTGTTGGATTCCAACATCTATACCTTAAAATTTGTTAAATAGTTGGAATATTCTGATGATGTAATTGACAAGGGAAAAAGCATTACTATAAGGGCTTATGACGACCTAGAAAGAAATTCAAAAGGGACAATCAAGCTACCTGTACAGATAGGACTAGGAAAAACAAAAACAACATGTCAGGCACTTGACCTTGAGTTACCATATAACCTTCTTCTAGGATGCCCTTGCATTCATGCACTACAAGTAGTTCCTTCAACATTTCATCAATGTCTCAAGTTTCCCCATGACGGTAAGGAGGTTACATTATATGTTGACCCTAAACCCTTCCATTATTATGCAAAGTTGGAAGAGAAATATAGCAAAGTCCAACGTGTACCTAGTAGTGATATTCTTGAATTTTTGCTCTCTTGTGTATTGCAAAGAGTCTAAAAAAGTTTTGTAACTCAATTGATCCACTTGTAGCAGCAATTCCTTTCATTTTCAATAAAGAAAGCAATAATTTTCCTTCTTAATACTTCTTGTGTTATAGTGTATGGGTGATCTGATGATATTTATGTGATTCATTCTTAGAATTCTTTGATTTTGTCTCATTCAAATAGTATGAATGTAGGGAGATTCATGGTTAATGTTGGTCATGGATTGAGTAAGCTGATTTTAGTAGTTTCAAGTTTAGAAAATACTTTGTTTTCCTTCATGCATGCTCTAAATTCAGCCCCTTTCTGATGAAATACTTATGTGTTACATGCTTAGTTGGGTTGTGAAAATACTTGAGCTAATTTGTTGAATACATTGTGAGTTTGAATAAGCAAGTAGATCCAAAACGTCTGGTGCATCACCTCCTAGGATAGGTTTCAATTCCAAGCTTCTTTATATCCCTTTTCCTCTCAAATAGGGTAGTTTTCAGGAGGTATCACAAGGAACCAACCCTTTATCTGGAGATTCATCTGCACTAAGAGCATACCCACAAGCTCGAACATGCTTCAATTTTTCACGAGATTGTTGAGCATATAAAATTAGCATTCCGGGTGCAATCTCCATGACAACAGTTATCTCATTTTACTCCTCATATGTTGACCCATCAATGCTACCATCAAACTCAACTAAACCCTCATCTTGTGAGAAACCAAAATTTGAGTCCAAGATTCAAGTACTTGACAAAGGTAATGGCAACTATCATTTCAATCAAGCTTTTTGCATTGGAATGCTTCCCCCAACACCAAAAGTATATGGAGGGCCTAAAGAGATAAAACATAATCAAGCAGTAACAATGGTAGAAAAACCCACGATCTTTTCCAAGTGGAGAGATATAAATGATGAGGAAATATTCAAAGAAGACCTTTCGTCAATGATATACAAAGAAGACAAAAAAGAACTAGAGCAGCTACAACCCCTTCTCATTGATCCTAGTAGTAAAGGATATCATCTAGCTAAAAAAATGGGATACACTAGAAAAGGTGGTCTTGGGTGACATAAACAAGGCAAACAAGAACCTATCATAGTGGAGCAAAGAAAGAAGAACATGAGACTAGGCTATGATTCACTAGATGTGGTTAGCCCAAAAACTCGACGTACCTCTTTTAAGAAAGGAGATCCTTCTACTAATGTTAAGACATTAGATATTTACCATCTTATAGATAATGATTTACCCATCATGGATTTATTTGAAATCTTTAGCATAAATATATTCCCTATCCAACTTAATAAACCTATATTCAAAGACTATACTTATGAAATAGACTCTAATGAGTATGAATGGAATTCTCCTTCCTTTGTCACCTCTAGTGACGATCACCTAGATACCTAATGGGAGAATGATTTTATAGCCATATTGACCATTTCAACAACTTATATAATCTTTATAGATAACAATTACAACCTAACCCTTTGCTACATGCAGCTAATAGATTGGGACCAACAACACCATATATCTATTTTGGATCAATTCCAGAACAATGAAGCAATTGCAGAGTTTATAGAACTTCAAACCGATTTACCATCTGGAGATCACAAAGTAGGGTTTGTCATGGAACATGAACATCAAGCATATTTCAAAGGGGATATTGTGTCCTCTAGTCCCAAAATTGAAAAAGACAATGTAAAAATCAACATGAGATCCCCCAGGGAAAACCACGATGTGGCTCTATCAGATCCTGAAAAGAGAAATATAAAGGATGAATCTAAGGGTGAAAACCTCCCTGAGGCACCTAAAGATGGAGGATTCAATCTCCCTATTTCCGAATATCAAGAGAACTTGACACTCCTAGTTGAAGAAACAGAACCTATAAACGTTGGCACAATAGAAGCACCAAAGATCACATACCATGCAGCGTCACTTGATCTTGAAGAGAAAGTGAACTTCTCAGCATTCATTAATGAAAGAAAGATAAAATTCGCATGGACATATGCAGACATGCCAGGACTAGATCCAAAATTGGTCATTCACCACCTATTAGTAGTAACTAGAGCTAAATCCATCAAGCAGAAGCTAAGAAAGATGCATCCGCAGATTGCACTTTTGGTGAAAGTAGAACTAAAGAAATTGCTAGATGTTGGGTTAATAAGACCAATTGATTATCCTAAGTGGATCTCTAATCTAGTACTGATATCAAAGCCCACTAGGGGAATTAGAATCTGCACATATTCCCAAGATCTAAACAAAGCTTGTCCAAAAGATGACTTCCCTCTTCCAAGTATAGACATGATCGTAGATCTAATAATAGGACATGAAATGTTGTCACTAATGGATGAATTTTTAGGATATAATTAGATAAAGATATCCCCTGACAATCAACATAAAACTGCATTCACTTGTGCATGGGGGCCCTTCTACTAGAATCCAATGCCATTTGTTCTAAAGAACGCAAGAGCGACCTATCAGCGAGCAATGACAACAATCTTCCATGATATGCTACATATATTTATGGAAGACTATGTGGATGACATTCTAGCAAAGTCCATAAAAAGAGAAGACCACTTGACCAATCTTGCAAAGGTGTTTGATACACTTGAACAGTATAACTTGAGGCTCATTCTAAAAAAGTGTGTATTCGGAGTAACATCTAGAAAGCTACTAGGGTACATAGTGTCAAGAAGAGGCATTGAGGTAGATCCTACAAAAGTAAAAGCTATACAATAAATGCCTCCTCCGAAGACATTGAAGCAGCTCAAAATTCTACAAGAAAAACTATAGTCAATTAGGCGATTCATCGCCCAACTAGCAAACAAGTTCCATATGTTTACCCATCTTCTACACAAAGAAATCACATTCAAGTGGGATGGAAGATGTGATCAGTCATTTTGGAAAGTCAAGGAGTATCTACTCTCCTCTTGTCCTCATGTCGCCTATTCCAAACAAAGTAGTGATACTCTATGTGTCTACAACACAATTAGCATTGGGAGCTCTCCTAGCATAGCTAGATGATAATAACAAAGAAAGAGCGTTCTACTACATTAGTTGAAAACTGGTGGGCTACGAATTGAACTACTTACCCATAGAAAGAGAGTGGTTGTCTATCGTATTTGTGACATAGAAGCTGAGACACTATATCTTAAATAGACAAGTAAAGTTGATTTCAAAGGTAGATCCACTAAAATACCTATTAGCAAAAGCAACTCTAACAGGGAGAATTTCTAAATGGGTGATGATTCTGAGCAAGTTCAACATAGAGTATGTAGACAAGAGAGCCATCAAAGGACAGATCATTGTAGACCAACTAGCTGAAGTACCAATGGAAGACCACTAGCCTCTCATAATAGACTTCCTAGATGAAATTATATTGCTAACAGAGCAAAAAAGCCATTGGATCTTGTATTTTGACAGGTCCCACACTCAACACGACTTAGGAGCAGTTATCCTATTTCTCACACCACAAGGAGATAGTATACCCAAGACATATAGAATTGCTTTCCCATGCAGAAATAATATCTCAGAGTATGAAGCACTAATCACAGGGCTGAAAATGGCTATCGAATGGAGGATTAAGGAACTGCAGGTTTATGGAGATTCACAACTAGTAATTAAGTAAGTGAACGATGAGTATCAAACAAAGGATGACAAGTTGCTACCATATAAAAGGAGGGTGGACAATTTCAAGCAATATTTTGTCACTATCACCTTTCAATAGGTTCCTTAGATCACATCTACAAGTACAAGTTCCTTGTGGAGCAACTGCTCGTATCAACATTTAACATCCCAGAATCAAAACTAGTGTGTGTTTTTGTTGGTCCCAAATCACCATGGTACCATGATACATTTGACTATATCCAAAACGCTATTGCAACTCCTAATTTGACAACCACCCAAAAGAAGAAAAAAATTCCATAGGACTTCTCGATTTACAATACTAGGAGACACCTTATATCATTGAAGTTTAGATGGTACTCTACTTTGATGTCTTGGCACAGAAGAAGCGTAAACTGATAGGGTTATAAATGGTAGATATCTAACAATTAAATGCACATTTAATTAATAAACACAGAAACTAAAACACACAGAAATATAGCATAGATAATTTACGTGGTTCACCCAATCTGGACTATATCCACCAAACCGTAGCCATCCAATACTTTATTATCTAGTGCAAAAACCTATTACAATCTTGCGAATAATTGTGTTTTTCATCATACTGTAACACCCATCTGAACCCCTTTTAACAAGCTTAGAAGCTTCTAGATTTTTGGGTTCTACAAAATTAGATTTTTCCTTTTTCGTTGATTTTTCCCTTTTTCGGTGATGACGCGAAAAAGTAGGAGGAAATTTTTTCTCAGGGGCTATTGCCCTCGAACCCCTGCCCAGGGCCCGGCCCGACCCCAGCAAGGATACATGTCGGGGTGTAAGTATACCATGGGCTATATAGTATAGCATGACTAGTTGCCACATACCAACAATCTCCCACTTGGAGACTGATTAGGCTCCACACCAAGACAATCTCCCACTTGGAGACTGATCCTGGACAACACTACTACAATTACAGCTCCCACTAGAAATAAGTATCTTGGACCCTGCTGCTCTATTATACTTGAATTGAAGCTGAAGAGGAGCTCAGCTTCTCCCTTGTCACCACCTTCGTAAACATATCCGCTGGATTGACATATGTATGTATCTTGTCCAGCTTGACCTGTCCATCCTTCAACACCAACTGAATGAAATGATATCTCAACTATATGTGTTTTATTTTAGAATGCAAGGCAAAATTCTTTGCAAGATGTATAGCACTCTGGCTGTCTGTAAACAAGTAATTTTCAGCCTGTTGTTTTCCCAACTCATCCATGAAAAGTTGCAGCCATATCATCTTCTTTGCCGACTATGTTGCAACAACATACTCTGCCTCTGTGGTGGATAAAGCAACCACCTTTTGCAATCGATAAATCCAGCTCACTGATGTCCCACCAACTGTAAATACATAATCTGTGGTACTCTGCCTGGTATTTATATCCCCTACCAAATATGAGTCAACATAGTCTTTTAAATCAGTATTAGAGCCCCAAAAACATAAACATTTATTGGATGTACCTCTCAAGTACCTGAGAATCCATTTTACTGCATTCCAATGCTCAACTCCGGGATGACTCAAATACCTACTAACAACTCCTACGACATGTGCAATATCTGGTCTCGTGCATACCATGGTGTACATTAAACTACCTATAGCTAAAGCATATGGTACCTTGGACATTTTTTCTTCATCCTCTTGTGTCTTTGGACACATATCCTTAGTCAATTTGACATGACTAGGCAAAGGTGTGCTGACAACTTTTGCATTCTCCATATGAAATCTCTGCAACACCTTTGCAACATAATTAGCTTGAGATAAAAAAAAATTTATGTTTTTCGTATCTCCACAAATTTTCATACCAAGGATTTGTTTTGCTGCCCCTAAATCCTTCATAGCAAAAGAGTTTGCTAACTGTTGTTTTAGCTGACTTATGTGATCCATGTTAGACAATGCTACAAGCATGTCATCAACATATAAACATAAAATAATGTAGCTGTCATTATCCAACCTCTTAAAATAAACGCAATGGTCAGAATTACACCGGTTGTAGCCTTGCTTAGCCATAAAACTATCAAATTTCAAGTACCATTGTCGAGGTGCTTGCTTCAAGCCATATAAACTTTTCTTCAATCTGCACACTAGTTTATCCTTACCTTTGACCTCAAAACCTTGTGGCTGGTCCATATATATTTCCTCTTCCAAATCACCATGGAGAAAGGTTGTTTTAACATCAAGTTGTTCTAAATGCATATCTTCAGCAACCACAATACTTAAAACAATACGAATAGAAGTCATTTTAACAATTGGAGAAAAAATATCATCAAAATCAATACCCTTTTTTTTGTGCAAATCCCTTTACAACTAATTTGGCTTTAAATCTCTTCTTACCTCCATCGTCCTCTTTCAACCTATAAACCCATTTGTTTGGTAAAGCCTTTTTACCTGCAGGCAACTTGCATAATTCCCAAGTCTGGTTTTTCAACAAGGAGTCCATTTCTTCTTCCATTCCATGCTCCCACTGAACCTTGGTATCCACCTGCATAGCTTCATCATAATATTCTGGTTCACCAACATCGTTAACAAAATAGTATACAAAGAGGGAGAGAATCTTTCCGGAGGTCTACTTATCCTTGAAGATCGTCTAACAAGAATTTGTGGTATTTGTTGTTGTTGTTGCCCAGCATGAGGAACCACTGAAACATCATTGTTTGGAGTATCATCCAACACTACATAATCATTTTCTTTCTTCTCATGCTGCAGCAACAGATCTTTGTACAACACTTTCTCATTGAATATAACATCCCTGCTTCTCACAATTTTTTGATTTTCAAAATCCCAAAGCCTATAACTAAATTCATCAATGCCATATCCAACAAATATACATTTCTTTGATTTTGCATCAAGCTTGGTTCTATTTTCAGAATCTACATGTGCAAATGCTTCACAACCGAAGGTTTTGAGAAAAGAATAACTCACCTTCTTACCTTTCCATGCTTCCTCTGGAATACCACAACCCAAAGGATTAGAGGGACCTCTATTAATTAAAAAAATAGCGTTGTTACCGCCCCACATTTTAAAGGAAACCCAACATGCAATCTCATAGTCCGTGCACTCCATTATTGTTCTATTCATGCCACTCCATTTTCTGTGGAGTCCTTGAAACCATTTTCTGCCTACGAATACCATTAGAGGAACAATAATCTTCAAACTCTTTGCTGCAATACTCACCACCATTATCAGATCTGAGACATTTTATCCTTTTTACCCGTCTCATTCTCAACCAAGCTTCTCCATTTTTTAAAAGTTTCAAATACATCAGATTTCTGCCTAAGAAATAAATCCATACCTTCCTAGTTGCATCATCAATGAATGTAACATAATACAAGAGCCACCGAGAGAAGATACCTGAGCTGGTCCCCATACATCCGTATGCACAAGCTCCAATTTCTCATCTTTCTTTTGCTTCCCATCCTTGAGAAAACTTACTTCTTGTTTTCCATACACACAACTTTCACATAAATCCATATTAACACATTTTAGACCTGGTAAAACATTATTTGAATGAAGTACTTTCATACCTTTTGCACTCATATGCCCAAGTCTATTATGCCACAGTGTTGATTCAGAGTCCACAACAACTGTATGATCTTCTACCTGCTGAACTGCAGCAACTATTCTTGAACATTGACCTTTTTCTATAACAATTAAAGTAGAAGGAACAATATGACCTGTACAAAGATGTAAGGTTTCTACTTTCACACCTTTTTCTACCACTAAGGCACCCTTTGTGACCTTCCAATTTTTATCACTAAATGTAACAACACAACCTTCATCATCTAGTTGCCCTGCTGAAATTAAATTTCTGCTTAACTTTGGAACATGCCTTACCTCACATAGTAGCCAATGATTCCCATTCTGCAACTTAATCCTGATTCTTCCCTTTCCAACAATCTGATAGGGTTCGTTATCTCATAAATAAACCAGCCCAAAATCCCCTTGGACATAATCAAGAAAATAACTTCTATGGGGGGTAGCATGAAACGAAGCCTCTGAATCTAACACTTAAGAATCATTAGCATTATCAAGGGAAAGAATCAAAGCATCCTCATCAGATTTATTACTTACCACATTTTCCTCTTTACTTCCTTCATTTTTGTCTCATTTATTTTTTCAAGACCAACAATCTTTCTTTAAATGACCCGACTTACCACAGTACCAGCAATCCCCTCTTGTCTCTAGATTGGGACTTTCTATCCTTTGATTTTCTTTGTGACTTCCCATGATTTCCAAAATTGTGTCCTATCTCCTTTGTTCTACCCCTACTTTCTGCATTCAAAACACTACCTGATGTGGATGTTCCACCTGAGCTTTTCCTATGAATTTTCTCTCTCAAAATAACACCAACATCATCAAATTTTAATGTATTTGAACCAAAAAATAGAATTGTTAACAGCCATTACCAAGCTATTCCAGCTTTCAAGCAAAGAACATAGAATCAAAAGAGCCCTAACTTCTTCATCAAAGTTTACTTTTACAAAATTTAATTGACTGGTGACCGTATTAAACTCATTTAAATGATCAATAACTGACCCACCTTCTACCATTTTCATATTAAATAAACGCTTCATAAGAAATACCTTATTCGAAGTGGAAGGCTTTTCATATAACTTCGCCAGGGTTTCCATCAACTCTTGAGTTGTCTTTGTTGTTGTAATATTGAACGCCACTGATGGGCACAAACGAATACTACCAAGAGCCTTTCTATCCAAAATCTCCCAGTCCTCATCAGACATTGCTGCGGGTTTCTTGGTTTTCCTTCCAATGGCCGCCATAAATCCTTCTGATAGAGATAGTCCTCCATCTGCATCTTCCATAACTGATAGTTTTGCCCATTAAACTTCTCAACCTTCTTACCCTCGTCTGCCATTGCTCCCACTCAACCGTGAGACCTTTCCTACAGATGATAATCGAAACACAACCCGCTCTGATACCACTTGATAGGGTTAGAAATGGCAGATATCTAACAATTAAATGTAGATTTAATTAATAAATAGAGAAACTAAACACACAGAGAATTTAATGTGGTTCACCCAATCTGGGCTACATCCACCAAACCGCAGCCATCCAATACTTTATTATCCAGTGCAAAAATCTATTACAATCTTGCGAATAATCACTTTTTTCATCATACTGTAACACCCATCTGAACCCCTTTTAACAAGCTTAGAAGCTTCCAGATTTTTGGGTTCTACAAAATCAGATTTTTCCTTTTTCGTTGATTTTTCCCTTTTTCGGTGATGACGCGAAAAAGTAGGAGGAAAATTTTTATTGGGGGCTGCTGCCCCCGAACCCCCACCCGAGGCCCGACCCGACCCCAAACCCCGGCAAGGATACATGCCAGGGTGTACAATATACCATGGGCTATACAGTATAGCATGATCAGTAGCCACATACCAACATAAACTTCCTTACAAGAGGTACATGACGGTGTTTGTGAATCCCACTTTAGTGGACCTAACCTAGCACAAAAGTTACTAAGAATAGGATACTATTGGACCTCTATGGAACGAGAAGCTATTGACTACACCAGAAAATATTGCCAATGTTAGCAACACAGTGACCTCATTCACGCACCAACACAAGAGCTAAGACCTATCACGACACCTTGGCCTTTTTTGTAATGGGGATTAGACTTAGTAGGTAAGATCTCTCTCACTTCATCAAATGAGCATAATTTTATTATTACCGCAAATGAGTACTTCACCAAGTGGATAGAAGCGATTCCATTAACCTACATCACTAATAAACAAATATCAAAGTTTAACTTGAATTATCTGATATGCCGATATGGAATTCCCCAAACCATCATAATGGACAATGGGACCTCGTTCAAAAACCAAGATGTCAAAGAGCTTTGTTCCAAGTTCTCTATCGAACATAGATTTTTCATGCCCTATTACCCCCAATGAAATAGTCAGGCTAAAGCATCTAACAAAACCATCCTAAAAATACTAAAAAATACTCTTAATGACATTAGCCATGATTGGAATCTGCAACTAAACCCAACCCTATGGGCTTACCGAACTATTATTTGTACACCTACATGTGCCACACCATTTTCCTTGGTTTACAGATTTGAAGTTGTCTTACCTATCAAAGTCGAAATTCCCTCACTACAAATCTCACTAAAAGGAATGGTCAACAATGAAGAGTATCAATTATCCAGATTGGATGAGTTGGAGCTCCTAGATGAAAGGAATTTGAGCGTGTTAAACCATTTGCAGGTTTATCAGAATTAGCACAAACAAAGCTACAATAAAAAGATCAAAAATAGAAACTTTTAGATTGGTGACTTGGTATTCAAAGAGAACCATAAGGTACAACTAAATCAATATGGTAAAGGTAAGTTTGAACCCAATTGGTTAGGCCCATTCATCATCACAACAAGCTATGACTCTGGAGCCTATCAATTGGCTATTCCTAAAGGGGAACCTTTAGCTGAACCGATGAATAACAACCATTTCAAGAAGTTCCACACATGAAGCATGTCAAAATACCCTAGGAAAAGGGGTAAAAAAAAATAAAAAATAAAAAAGATTAAAAAAGAAAAAAAATCAAAAAGCAAGAAAAATAGTAAAGAGAAATAAAACATTCTTTAAGTAAAAACCACTTTGTGGCGCTTTTAGAACTGGTATCATAGTGAAAACTTGGAAAACAGGTGCTACAATTGAATAAGACTTGCATCGTTACTATCAACCCTATCTAAAGCATCCACTGATTCATCCCATAACAAAACATGTGTCCAACCATGGCTTGATGACTAATTAAAGTATTGAACCTAGTTGCACCATCCACATTCATCTCTCCTAGGAAAGGTGATCTTGTCTCAAACTGGGAGAAACTTCTCGAAACTGGTAGCAAATTAGATCCTTGTGTGTCCCATCATTATCAAAAACTATCAAAATCAACAATGGAAAACAAAAAATTCAAAAAAAAAAGTCGTAAAACATCAAAATCCCAAAAACATGTTACACTTTTGAGTCAACACCAGTTGAACTACATGGTCTCTGTGTGTACAATGTACGCAAGGATTATCAGCCCCTGAGGCCTTAGGTTAGTCCCCCTTAGCTATCTATCATGCTTTATTTATACTTAGTCAAAAAACAAAAAAAAATCAAACACATTTGAAACATTCAAAATCCAAAAACATTCAAAAAATTCAAAACTCAAAAACATTCACAAAATAGAAAAGATCAAAAACATATTCTTATCAAACCAAGCGAACTACGAGCCTCTGCGTGTACAATGTAGGCAAGACTTATCTTTGATGAGCCCCCAAGGCCCTAGGTTAGTCCCCTGAAAACAACAGAAATAGCATCATAAAACTCAAAAAATAAAAAAGGTCCTAACTCCATCATTACAATCCGCAATAAACTTTTCATCCATAAATAAACATAATCGTCATATTCACCCTTTGAAAAAACAAACAAACAAACAAATAGAGAAAACACCAAAAGCTAGAACTTTCAAGCAAGCATTCACAAATCTTTGATTACAAATAGACGAAAAAACAATGACAAAGTGTTAACTACCTATCTTTTGACAATTCACCAACAACATCCTAAGATATGCCTTAACAAATTCGTTCCTACAATAGACATTATCAACAATGGATAATAGCCTGAAACCTCAAAACAGATATGGCAAGTGATACTAAGACATTGTTTTATCTTTTTGTAGTCTTATTTTTATGATTTATTTTACTGGCTCATTCCTAGGATCTCTCGAGGATTTCCATAAGGATTTAGAGAAGAAGGAATGGGGGAAATTGTGCGTCATTTTGGTTTGTTATTTGTAAGATGTTTTCGTGATACTACCACGGCGAATACTTGCTTTATTGAGTCTATGGAAGTTTTTTTGAGACAATTCATGTAGCAGTTGCATGTTAGGTATTTCATACCTTTCTGTATAACTGGTCTGAAAAGTTTTAACACAACCCAACCATATATTTTAAACAAATTTTTTGTATGTCTGGTATGAGAAAGAATATTCTTTGTATGCCAAGTCAAAGTCCACACAATAGATACAAATCCACCTTGGTTATTAATACCCTGGTACATCGTATCTATTTGCTACATCAAAAAAGATTGTTAAAGATATGAAGCCTCTATGCAAATCAAAAGAAAAATCATCAAACTAACAACATCAAATTTCTATCCATCATCAAATATTTCTTCTAACTAGCATCCATCCTGCATCACAAAATCATTGTCCCATATCCATCTTGCATTCATAATTTTTTCAATACATATCATGATGATAATAAAGCAATAAAACATCATGTATCGTGTATAAAGCACACATCCATCATATACATAATAAAACATCATATGAAATAAAATATGATCAATCCATCCATCCATATCATATGCATATATCAAGAAGGTACAAAAAAAAAACATAAGCATATTTACATCATCATCCATGATCATCAAATAACACATAATGAAGCCAAATCGAAACATGTATATCTAATATATATCATCATCAAAAATGAGAACGTTAGGTACATCAACAAAATGAAACATGTGATAGGATAATACCAAAAAAAAACATATATATACGAGGCCTCAACTGTGTCGATGAATATATATACAAAATCGTGTCTACAACAATGTCTCTGAAACAATGAACATAGAGATAAAAACATATAATCCTACTGTCTAATAGGAGGTGGGGATCTAGACTGATGCTCGCTCTAATGAGGGGATGGTCGAGGCATGACCGTGAACGTCTAATTGAGGGCCCACCTGAATCAGCACCTGTAGCAGTACTAGGCTCTCCAAACTGCGGTCGCCGCTAAGCTCTAGGTATAAAGGCATCATACAGAGTCTAATAATATGTAGCCTCTCTCGTGAAATGATCTTTCTCTACTTAGAGGAAATCACGCTCTGCTCTAAGAGTATCTCTCTCAACTGTAATCACCTGTACCTGGGCCTCCACAGCATAGCGTCGCCCACTCTCGGTGTCTCGCTCTTCCCTAAGACTATCCCTCTTGGATGTCAATGTAACAACCTGAACCTCCATAGCCTGTCGCCACACTACTTTTGCATCCCTCATGGCTGTCATATGTGCTAACTGCACTGCTCTGTCTCCAGGTGATGGAGGAGGACCCGTAACTTGTCCCTAATCTTGTTGCATCAGATCATCCTGTCTACCCTACCCACCATCTTGTCGCGCTCTATCCAGCTGCTCGCCAATAATTTGAACATGTTGTCACTCACCATGACAACCAATAATACCTACTCTACCTACGGCAGGAATGCCAACAAGGTATGTAAATCTCAATGGAATACGTTGAGCCCACCACTGATCAAAATCTGGGGTAGTCCCAGGATTTGCTAAACCAACAGGCCATCCCCATCTGAATGGGGCAAGATCTCTAAACTCCACAACGGTAGCATCACAATCAACCTGTAAACCCCATACATATACTTCTTTGGTAGTTTGGCCAAAATGAGCCTGTCTCTCACCAAATTTTTGACAAACATAGTCGGGAAGATATCTCTCTAGCAAGGAGCGAACGTGACCAATGAGCCACCAAGACTGTCAAAAAAATGGTAACTACTCCTAGTCATCATGCCATGCCTCACAATCCAAATATGGTCTCCACACAAAACTTGGCATATCATCTAAAACACGATGCTAGTAAGGAAGTGTTGATGGTTCGGATGAGCACAACAACAGTTAAACAGAATATTACTATTCTACTCTCCTGAAAGAGAAAGAATAACACATGGATATCTAACTCCCAAGGTCTTTGTAATTAGTTCTCGATTGTGCTGATTTCACTCAATTGTTGATGTGAACTGTAATGTTCAAGGGGCCTGTTGGTGTTGAGCTTTTGGATTGTTCTAAGATCAAACATAAATTTAAACCTACTTTAACTAGGGTTTTTAAAGAAACAGAAAAAGATAGATCAAAGCTTTGGAACTGAAGAGAATAATAATTCATCCAATTTAACCAGACTTGCTACCTTTCAAGGAATTCCTAACTAAAACTGCAGATCAAAAATTAACTTGTGATTAACACATAGTTTCATTCATTCACAGTGCTAATTTCAACAACAGATTGCAAATCACTATTTAAATAAAACATAAAATAAGATTTCATTCCTTGAAAGCTTCCCAAATCGAATGATTAACCCAAGATAAACATCATTCAGGAACACAATATGAAGTAGATTTTAATCTGGTTGATTCTACTGTTAGAGAAACAAATAAGCAACATTTACAAATCTGGCACAATCACCGATGTACAGAAAACCTATGTCTTCAGACTGTTTCCATCAATACTAAGAGAACTTGAAAGATACATTACTGCCTATGTTGAATCTAACTCCTAACTAAGAAGATAAAAGAAGCTCCCATTACAAAGAAACAAGATGTAGTTTTGTCTCCTCTATCTTTTAGAAAATTCCTATTGCTTGAAAATCTAACTCTGTCCTTGAAATCTCTCTCTATCTCTTCTAAAACTCGTACTACTCACTAAAAGAGGAAAAAATTCCATATATACAAAACTTCCCAAAAAGAAAGTCGGCCCCTGTTTTAGGGTTTACAAAATATCAGTTGGTTTCAGAAGGGTCGGCCCTTAGATCTTTTGGAATGAAGTCAACGTTGCATTCAATGTGCATCCCCGTGTCCATGTTGGTGACAGATCACCCTCAAGAGAAGCCTTCAGATCTTTTACAACCACAACATTAACTTTTGGCCTTCATGTCCACCTTCGAACCTCCATGAAGGGGTGCCTTGAATTCCCTAAAGCATTATCATTAATGTCGATCCACCTCTTCTAGTAGCGATCCCAGCTGTCACTGAGACTTCCCAGCTGTCACTGAGACTTGTGGCCTTTTCTTCCCTCGGCTTCCTGGTGCTCAAGATCTTTCTGCCAGTTGACTGTCCTCTGGAAGTAGTATCATATTTTCCCGTTGGATCTCCATACCATTGTTCACCGAGTTGTTCCATCATTTTTTTGATCCCAAAGTAAGTCCGTGTTGGTTTACATTTTGTTGATTTCCTTCACAGGGGCAGTCAATCATTCAAACTTTCAATGGTTCACCTTTAGCTCCCACTGATTAGGTGAACACATTCTAGGTAAGATTCTCGGGCAGTCAAAGGTATTTCAAACAAAATCGCATATCGGTGAGACACTAATCGTGTCTCCCCGATGCGATTATACCACATAGCAGCTATTGGCATAACATACGACGGTCGGCAAGACCTCATAGCGAGCGGCCAGAGTCATATCGATACCACAATGGTCACCGAGACAATCGCCATTGACTAGACATTATAGCGAGTCCTCAAGGGTTATACTGCTACGTGGTTCTGTTGGCACAACATCCGCATTCGGCAAGACATCTTTCAGTCGGCAGGAGGTCATAGTGGGCGCTAAGAGTCATACTGATATCCTTTTCCATTGGCAAGGTCACCGCTATCGGCAAGACTCCCCTCAGTCGACAAGACATTATACCGAAGCCCCCATCCCTCGGCGAGACTTCCATCGGGTCGGTGAGACATCTCCCCAAGCTCAAGATCTTTGGGCAAGCTCATTTCATCTCGGGGAGACTCCATCCTATCGGTGAGATATTACATCGAGTGCAAAACTTTCTCCGAGCTCATACTTCATTTTGGCAAGACTCCCCTCAGTCGGCGAGACTTCATAGCAAGGCCACAATCTTTCGGCGAAACATTGTCGGGTCGGCCAGACACTATGCCGAAGGCAACCCCTTTCGCTGAGATTTCTTGGGTCGGAAAGACCTTATGCCGAAGGAAAAATCACTCTCCCCAAACTCGAACTTCTTTCGGCGAGACCTTGCTTGGTGGGCAAGACCTTATGCCAATATCATTCCATGTCGGCGAGACTAACTCCCTTTGTCGAGACATTACACCGAAGTCACGCCCCTTTCGCTGAGACTCTCTGTAGTCGGCCAGACATCACACCGAAGGGAGAACCCTTCAGCAAAACCTCCACCATTCAGTCAGACCTCATGGCGAATATAAATCTCTCTCCCTGATGTGGCCTTGCGAACAATTGTCAGGGAGGCTTTTATCTGTCGGCAGGACCTTTCATCGAAGCCACCTTGTTTTGGCGAGAGCCCACCCTAGGACCACCATTCCATTTCAGTGAAACCCTATGGGTCGGCAAGACCTTATGCCGAAGGAAAAATCTTTGGGCAAGCTGAGACCACCTCGGTGAGACTCCTTCGGGTCGACGAGACTTTATGCTGAACCATGAACCTTCGGCGAGACCTTTCCTCTTCGGCCAGACCTCATGCCAAAGGAAAACCACTCTCCCCGACGCGATTCCATTTCAGCAAGAGTCCACCTTGTCGATGAGACTTTGTGCCGACATTACCCCTTGTCGCCGAGACTTCCATTTGTTGGGAAGACCTCTCTCCGAACCCAAATTCCTTCGGCGACTCTAGCCTTATGCGCAACGGTCGGCGATACATCCTCCCAAGTGGAGAGACATATAAAACCTCACGGTGACTGAGATGTCATGGTGACCGGTGGATCCCAAATGAATAACACACTGCCAGTTAGCAAGACATCTGAAAGGTCTCAGCGACTTTCCTCTTGAGGAGTTTTATGCTAAATTGGATTGAGGGATGCCTTCCAACTAACCTCCTTGAGAGATATCTTTAGATGAGCGATTCAATCCTGCAAAACAAAGGCCTCCATTAGTTCTCAAAAGCATATAAAATATATCATTTTTTATCATTTCACTTCATTTTTGACAAAAAGACACCCAACTTTAACTAAGGCAG
The DNA here is from genome assembly GCA_007258455.2 of Sequoia sempervirens. Classification (NCBI taxonomy): domain Eukaryota; kingdom Viridiplantae; phylum Streptophyta; class Pinopsida; order Cupressales; family Cupressaceae; genus Sequoia; species Sequoia sempervirens. The sequence goes on from VDFB02019464.1 coordinate 29,847, forward strand.
AACCAAATTCAGCAAAACAAAATACAAACCAAGGAGGAAAATGAAAGAATTCCAAAGGTCAAAGCAAATAACCAAAGGCAACGAAAGCAAAAAGAAAAGGGGGACCCATTTTGTTCCAGAATAAAATGGGGCGGTTATGCAAGGCATAACAAATGGCGACTCGGCTAGGAAAATGGTTTAACCATTTTCAAAAAATTGAAGGATTCAGCTACCCAGAACTCCTGGTTTATGAACATCACAACTCCAGTTGGGTCAGTTTCAGCAATCAAGGTTGAGCTAGAATCTCAAATGTAAATCAATAGTAGCTACCCCTGAATCCACGTGTGTGCTTAGTGGTGCATCATCCTTTTATAAAGTTTTTCTCATCTTTTGAACAACAATGTGCAAGATTTGAACTACATGAGTTGATTCCCTTTAGTTGTTGTGCAATGATATCCTGGGCATTGCTCCACTGCCAGTCAGGCATCCATAGCCTCGACGGAGATACCTCTAGTTTTCTCACAGCATTGCTCTACTGTCGGTCAGGCGTCCATAGCCCCGGTAGAGATACTGGAATCACCCATTCATATTGGATCTTCTCTTTTTTTTGATAATTTTTTTTCTCTTTTCTTTTCTCTTGGAGTTTCAGATATTTCATTCAATTTTTTCTCAATATGCCAGATGTCAGACATCTGTTCTAGGTTGAAAACTACCATGGACTTCATAACAGCATCTGGGAATCAGATTTTTCACTCAAATCTTACAACACTATCATCCTAGGACAAATATACCATTACAAAAGGAGACAATCTTGATGATTTGTGACGGATTCAGAGGTAGTTAATGAAGATTGTTTATTGTGCACCTTGTTTTCAAGACTTTCCACAACTCTTATTGATAATGGACATAAAACAACGAATTTAGGACAAATCATCCAAATCAGAAAACCTGAAGATATCTAAACCACTTTTCTCCTTATAACCAAAGTATGCTTCAGATAACAACCCATCACTTCAAGATGGAAAGAACAGAGAAACCCCAAAGAACAAGACAAGACAGACACCAAACAGCAAAGGAAACGAAAGGATAGAAAGAAAGAACAAACAAACAAACAACAAAACTATTTACAAACAGAAAAACAAATTATTTACATAGAGAACAAAATTATTTACATAGGGAGAGATTATTTACAAGCAAAAACGCAAAAACTACTTACATAACAAAAAAACAATTATTTACATAAATGCATAGGCCAACAAAAATACCAAACTTCACGATTCAAAATAATGTTTAAGAAACTATCCATTGACAGGCAATGGAACAGGTTCTCCCGTTAAGCTACTCAGCTAGAAAGCATTTTCTCCTAGGATCTCTACAATTTGATAGGGACCCAACTAGAGCTTATCAAATTTCTGGTGGCTTCCCTTCTTTTCACTAGCTTTATCCCATAGCAGCACAAAATTTGATATTCTAAAAGCCTTGATTTTGGCTCTTCTGTCAAACCAACGTTTGACAACAGCCTAGTGTCTAAAGAATTGTTGCAAGGCGGCAGCATCCCTCTGCTCTTCTAATTTCAACAAGGCAGCTAATCTTACTTCTATCCTATCATCACTAGAGTAGAATTTCTGCATGAACTCAAGGATAGGTATTTGCAAATGAATAGGGAACACAGGCTCTTGTCCATACACTAGTTTAAACGATGAATTCTTTAAAGCGGCCTTGATCGTAGTTCTATCTGCCCATAACGCGAATCTTAGCTGGGTATGCCAGTCCCTAGGATTGTTTTCTAATAATTTTCTAATTACCCCTAAGAGATTCTTATTGGTTGATTCTACAACTCCATTTCCTTGTGGGTAATAGTTTGAAGAATATTTTAAGACAATTTTGTGATCATAAGCCCATGAAATGAACTCAGCAGAAGAAAAGGAAGAGCCATTGTCACATACCAATGCGAAGGGTGCCCCAAACCTAGTTGTGATGCATTCGGTGAGGAACTTGATCACTACCTCTGTTGTACTATTCTTGCAAGGTATAGCTTTTGTCCATCTTGTGCAGTAATCAGTGGCAGTCAAAATAAATTTTTGTACTGCAGAAGAATTTGGGTTAATTACCCCAATAAAATTCAGTGCCCATTGGGAAAATGGCCTTACCTCGTAAACAGGCTGCAATGGCATGGTTGGGTGGCGTTCTTTTGATGTATAAATTTGGCATATGTGACATGTTCTTACATGTTGATGGGAATCTTTGAACACACACAGCTAGTAATAACCAGATCTGAGGATCTGATGCACTAATGAATCTGCAAAACCATGACCTGTGCCATGTTTCCCATGAAATTCAGTAATCATGTGTTTAGCCTCTTGCTGGTCAAGGCATCGTAGGTACACTCCCTTGAAATTCTTCTTGTATAGCAATCCTCCTTTGAGCATATAATGAGATCTTTTCATTCTCAGCGCTCTCTTGTGAGTTGCATTCATTCCCTCTGGACATCGATTGTTGAGCATGAAATAAATGATATCATCATACCAAGGGTCGTTCGAAAAGGACTAAGTTGTGTATTGCTGGCAAATAATGTTGTCACCAGCATTCGCCATGGACTTAGACAGGCATGTACCTCTGACAAGTTTCATAGGGTGAATCTCAAGATCGAACTCCTACAAAATGGCCATCCATTTCCCTCTTCATTCCCCCAGCTCGCTCTGCATAAGTAAAGACTTCAGAGCAGCATCATGAACTACAACAATAATTTGACTTCAAAGAATGTAGTGCTTGAACTTCTTGATAGCTCTAACCAGCGCAAAAGTTTGTTTTTCAAGAGGTGGGTATTTGATTTCAGCATTCTTGAACGGAGAGCTCATGAAGGTAATTGGCCTCTCCTCTCCCTCTTCTCTTCATTGAGTTAGGACAGCTGCACAGGAATGTTCAGAGGAAAAAGAATAAATATAGAACGGCTTCAAGTAGTTAGGGCTGGTGAGGACTGGTGCTTCTGAAATGGATCGCTTGACCTGTGAAAACGCAGTCTTTGCCTCATCACTCCACTCTATTTTGGTGTCTTTCTTCATCATTTCATTCAGTGATTTAACAATTTCTGCAAAGCCTGTGATAAAATTTCTCACGAAGTTGATCTTTCCAAAGAAGGATCTCATCTCCTTCTTACTTCCTGGCATGGCTATTTTCATAATGGACTCAACTCGGCCTAGATCCATCTATATTCCTCTTTCTGAGATTATGTGTCCCAAAAGCTTCCCTTCAGAAACCCCGAACACACACTTTTTAGGATTCAGGGAGACACTATACTGGATACATCTTTCAAGAACTTTAGCCAAGTCTGCATCATGGTTTAGTCTATCTTTAGAGAATATTGTCAGGTCATCCATGTAAACAATAATGCATTTACCAATTAGATCTTTGAATGCTATGTCCATGGCACGCTGAAAGGTTGCTCCAGCGTTTATCAAACCAAATGGCATCCTTCTGTAAGCAAATGTTCCCCACTTAGTAGTGAAGGTTGTCTTCATTCTGTCTTCACAATTAACCATTACCTGATTGTATCTAGAATAACCATCCAGGAATGATATCATCTGAGATCCATTGACAGTCTGCAAGACTTCGTCTAGAGAAGGGAGTGGGTAGTTGTCCTTTTCTGAAGCTCTATTCAGATTTCTGAAGTCTACGCATAGCCTGATCTCCCCATTTTTCTTACGGACTGGAACTAAGTTAGCCACCCATGTTGAATGTCGTACAGGGAAGATTATTCTTGCAGAGAGCAATTTTTGAACTTGCTTAAAGATCAGTGGTTTGATCAGGGTGTTGATAGGATGTTGTTTCTGTCAGAATGGTTTAGCTTCAAGCTTCAAAGGAATAGTATGAGTCATTACAGAAGTATCAAATGTTTTTAGATCTTTGTACCCCCAGGCTATCGCAGCAATATCCTTCTTTAGTGCCCTCAGTATATCTTTTTTGATTGCTTCAGGGCAGGCTTTCCCTATGTAAACATTTCTTTCTGGGCCAAAATCAACTAGGTTAACAATTTGATATTCGCCTCCTTTATCTTCAGCTGATATCTTCTCCTGAGCCCTTGGGTCTGAATCAAAATTCTTTCTAAGGCCACCATTCCCTTGGGAATTCTATTACCTTTTAAAATGAGGACCCCCTCTGTATCACAATCTTCAGGGTTCCAATCGCCTTGATCCCTGTTGGACTCATCAATGATTTGCCCTTCAAAAACATTTTAGCTTGCTAGAAAAGCAAGGATATGTCGATCATCATCAAAGACTTGAAAGTTCCTGACATTATCAGGAACAACAGGGGTGGATATCAATTCCACTGAGAATATCTTAAGCTTGGAGCCTTGCATGGGTTCCAGGGTACTTGCAGCAACAACTAATGAATCAGCTATCTGATTCTCCTCTCTAGGGATTAAACTAATCCCAAAAGCATTGAAGTCTTTAATTAGGTTCCATACCCGATTTCTATAAGTTGCCAGCATTTTATTGTGACATGTGTATTGGCTGCGCCCTTGCCTGATAACTATTTCTGAATCCCCTTTATCCATTAATGCAGTAACTTTCTTCTTATGTGCAAACATCAGCCCCCGAGCTAGAGCTTCATATTTTTCCACATTGTTAGTGCATCTAAATTGCAACCTATAAGAAGCAAAGAAAGTTTTCCCTTTCGGTTTGGTTAATTCAATCCCAACATCACAGCCTATTTTGGATTTAGATCCATCAAACGTGAGGGTCCACAGCTAATCATGAGCTGGAGTTGATCCCTTTGGGTTTATTGTGGGCATTTGGATAGAATGAGCCATAGGTGGGGCTACTTGATCTTTTCATCAAATATTGGGAAGGGGTGTTCAACTGGTTCCTCAGGTGTAATTTCCAATTCCTACACAGATATACCATATAATTTGTGGTTGTCCTTCTGACAGTCACTTGCATCTTTGATTAATCCCTTGGGTTTTGGTATACTTGTGAGTGTAGGGGTATCAAGCAAACCTTGGGGTTGTTCCTCATAAATATGCTGGTTTGGAAATGTGACTAGGGTAAGTTCAACTTGAGAAGGCACTTCCTTTGAAGGTATCTTATCCCTAGTGAACATTATTGCATCTTTGGCTTCAAATGATAAGTGATCTGCAGCGGTCTCAAGGTGACTTAGGCTAGTTTCTTCATATTGGGAAACATGATTTAAAATGTTGATGTAGGGTTGGCAGGTTAATTCAAAATGATTTTGGTAATGTACCCTGCACCAATTAGGGAGTAAAAGACTTTGCAGATCGATATCTTCCCCCAAGACCAGCTAATCCTGTTGCAGCTTCCTGATCAATGCCTGTTGATTTTCTTTAATCATGGGATCAGGGAACTTTTGTGTTGACAAATCTTTGGTATCAAGAACTGAAAAGGTCAAAATTTCCTCTCCTTTGTAAACCCCTATCCCGGTTTCAAAATAAGCTACCTCATTGGGACAATCATATTCAGTGATGACATGCTTGAGACGAGGTTTGCTTTCAATCCTAATTTGCGTAGGCACTCCCCTCCATGGTAGCCACATATGTGAAAAGTTGAGGGAGAGATATCCCCCTATACTTTTCATCAAATCTCTGCTCAACAACATACCATAAGTCTCGGGAATGTCTGCTACTTGAATATCTATATTGGTCAAAATCCTAGGGTCGGACCCTACTTGCACATGTATATTTCTCAATTCTCCAACTACATTAACCTTTGTTTTATCAAGTTGGATGACCTTCTTGTTTGTTTAGATAGGGTTCAATCCCAATTTCTTGCATACAAAAAATGGCATAACATTGCCATAAGCCCCTGAATCTAATAGACAATTATGTAGATTCTTCCCACAGATTCTTAACTCAAAAGAAATGGTGGCCTTGCTTCTGTACAAAGTTGCATTCATGTCTGCAATGGGTGCCACCTTGTTTTTCCCTTTAGATTTATCAGCTTGCTCCAAAGCCTTCAGCACTATCTCTCGTTGAGCAGGGCACCACTTTAGGATGTCAAAATATGATAAAGAGGTTTTTTGTCTCTGCATCTCAGCAACAATATCAAATTTTGTGTTATAGCTTGCATTACATCTGACAACACCAGGTGAATTACCTTTTTTATGGAAGTCAGGTGGACCTTTTGGTGGAGGAGGGTTATTATCAGCACTTTGATTCGGAGGCACCATGTGATTAGGCAGTGCTAGTATAGTGAACAGACCCTTATTCTGATTTCTTAGGAAGTGTCCTCCCTTTGTCTGAAAGGCTTGGGCATCATAGGAATCTTCCTCCAGTTCATTCTCACTTTGCATTGGGAATGAAGGTTCTCCCTCAAAGAGGTCATAAGTCATTGTTGCATCTACTGAGCCACCTTCTTTATTTGAATTCCCTTGGGATGGTTGGGCATCTGCCTATGCTATCTTCGCGATTTTCTCCATTTCAGGGCAGTTTACCTCGGAATGGGTTGCAGTGTCATGCAGCCTGCACCAATTAGTCAAAAAATTGAGGTCAGCCACATTTGCAGTATGTGACCTATCCTCATTAGCTTGATAGTTATGGGAAACTCCACCGTTATTTGGCCCTGTATTCCATTTTCAGTTGTTATTTGGCCTCTAGTTATATCCTCTATTTTGATTTTGATAGCCTTGGTTAGGGGAGTTTTGGCCTTGATAACCCCTCTGACTGTGATTGTTGTTATTCTGATAATTACCCTGGTTGTTATTGCTCTGATTAGGATAATTACCTTGGTTTTGAGAGGGGTTCAATCTAAGCTTGGTTGTGATGACCATGCGGACTATGATGAGCTTGTGATTGTTGAAGGAAGTTAGGAGTTTTGTTGGCAAATAATGGAATAGGAGATTGAGTCTGCAACTCAGACATAGGTCCATAATGGGAAGGGGACATCCCTGGGACAGTATTGAATAAAGGGGTTGGGCTAGACATCTGATACCCCATTGAAGGAAAACCTCCTCCCAAACTTCCTTGTTGAGAGCTAGTTTGTTGTTGCAGCTTAATGGCTAGATGATAGACTTTAGACAGGGAATCAATATCTGTCGGTTGATAGGTCCTTTGTAGGAATAAGCCACTCAAAGGGTCTATAACTCTAAAGTATGCTTGAATGACACTATTCTCAGCAACTAGATAGGGGTCCTGCAGTCTCTTATACATTCGTTGAAAATTGGTATTAAACAAGGGCAAGGATTCACATGGCTCCTTCCTAATGGTAGCAAATTGGTGGTACAAAAGAGTTGGATCCACATAAACTCTGAACTGATTGATGAAAGCATTCTCCAAGTCTGTCTAGGTCAGAATAGAACCCTGTGGAAGATTAAGATACCAGTTGTACGCCATATCCCCCAAGTAATAAGGGAACAACCTACAAACTACATCATGGTGAGCTATCTGAGCCCTGGTATAAGCATCCTTAAAAGCTTGTATGTGCTCTTCAACACTCCTTGATTCGCCATGAATGAATTTGGGACAGAATTTCTCAGGATTCTTAGGCATATCATGAAAGCCTCCAGGAATAGTCCCCAATGTAGAGGGATTATTCTGAAAAAACGCCATTGGTGGTGGTTGAGCCAGCTGTTGGATGGGTTCAACCAACTATAATGGAAATTGAGATGGATTCAGTGGTGGATTGATAGGTATCCACTGGGGTATTGGTGAGAAGCCTGGTGGAGTGAGCAGATCTGAAGAGGGTGGTCTGATGGTTGCCACAGTCTTGTGACTCTTGTGTCTTATTGGGGTCTTGAGTTCTATCAAAGGTGGTGGATTTTCAGCTGATCGAAGAACTCTACGAGACCTTTCTGGTGAGAAAAATCTAGTATTATCCAGCTTGCTCCTCTAGGCCCTCCTTCTAGCGCCACTTTCTGTTGATGGTTTGGATGAGCACAGCAACAGTTAAACAGAATATTACTATTCTACTCTCCTCAAAGAGAAAGAATAACACATGGATATCTAACACCCAAGGTCTTTATAATCGGTTCTCGACTGTGCTAATTTCACTCAATTGTTGATGTGAACTGTAATGTTCAAGGGGCCTGCTAGTGTTGAGCTTCTAGATTGTTCTAAGATCAAACATAAATTTAAACCTACTTTAACTGGGGTTTTTAAAGAAACAGAAAAAGATAGATCAAAGCTTTGGAACTAAAGAGAATAATAATTCATCCAACTTAACCAAACTTGCTACCTTTCAAGGAATTCCTAACTAAAACTGCAAAACAAAAATTAACTTGTGATTAACACACAGTTTCATTCATTCACAGTGTTAATTTCAACAGCAGATTGCAAATCACTATTTAAATAAAACATAAAATAAGATTTCATTCCTTGAAAGCTTCCCAAATCGAATGATTAACCCAAGATAAACATCATTCAGGAACACAATATGAAGTAGATTTTAATCTGGTTGCTTCTACTGTTAGTGAAACAGATAAGCAACATTTACAAATCTGGCATAATCACAAATGTACAGAAAACCTATGTCTTCAGACTGTTTCCATCTATACTAAGAGAACTTGAAAGATACATTACTGCCTACGCTGAATCTAACTCCTAACTAAGAAGACAAAAGAAGCTTCCATTACAAAGAAACATGATGTAGTTTTGTCTCCTCTATCTTTTAGAAAATTCCTATTGCTTGAAAATCTAACTTTGTCCTTGAAATCTCTCTCTATCTCTTCTAAAACTCGTACTACTCACTAAAAGAGGCAAAAATTCCATATATACAGAACGTCCCAAAAAGAAAGTCGGCCCCTGTTTTAGGGTTTACAAAATATTAGTTGGTTTCAGAAGGGTCGGCCCTTAGATCTTTTGGAATGAAGTCAATGTTGCATTCAATGCGCATCCCAGTGTCCATGTTGGTGACAGATCGCCCTCAGGAGAAGCCTTCAGATCCTTTACAACCACAACATTAACTTCTAGCCTTCGTGTCCACCTTCGAACCTCCATGAAGGGGTGCCTTGAATGCCCTAAAGCATTATCATTAATGTTGATCCACCTCTGCCAGTAGCGATCCCAGTTGTCACTGAGACTTGTGGCCTTTTCTTCCCTCGGCTTCTTGGTGCTCAAGATCTTTCTGCCAATTGACCGTCCTCTAGAAGCAGTATCAGATTTTCCCGTTGCATCTCCATACCATTGTTCACCAAGTTGTTCCATTTTTTTTTAATCCCAGAGCAAGTCCGTCTTGGTTTACATTCTATTGATTTCCTTCATAGGGGTAGTCAATCAGTCAAACTGTCAATGGTTCGCCTTTAGCTCCCTCTGATTGGGTGAACACATTCCAGGTATGATTCCCGAGTGGTCAAAGGTAGTTCAAACAAAATCGCATGTCGGTGAGACACTAATCGTGTCTCCCCGATGCGATTATACCTAATAGCAGCTATCGGCATAACATACGACGATCGGCAAGACCTCATAGCGAGAGGCCAGAGTCATATTGATATCCACAGTGGTCGTCAAGACAATGGCCATTAGCCAGACATTATAGCGAGTCCTTAAGGGTTATACGGCTGTGTGGCTCCGTTGGCACAACATCCACATTCGGAAAGACATCTTTCAGTCGGCAGGAGGTCATAGCGGGCGCTAAGAGTCATACCGATATCCTTTTTCATTGGCAAGCTCACCACTATCGGCAACACTCCCCTTAGTCGGCGAGATGTTATATTGAAGCCCCCATCCCTCGGTGAGACTTCGATTGGGTCGGTGAGACATCTCCCCGAGCTCATTTCATCTCGGGGAGACTCCATCCTGTCAGTGAGACATTACACCGAGTGCAAAATTTTCTCTGAGCTCATACTTAATTTTGGCAAGACTCCCCTCGGTCGGCGAGACTTCATAGTGAGGCCACAATCTTTCAAAGAAACATTGTTGGGTCAGCCAAACACTATGTTGAAGGCAACCCCTTTCACCGAGACTTCTTGGGTCGGGAAGACCTTATGCCAAATGCAAAACCACTCTCCCCGAACTTGAACTTCTTTCGGCGAGACCCTGCTTGGTCGACGAGACCTTATGCCGATATCATTCCATGTTGACGAGACTAACTCCCTTTTCTGAGACATTACACCGCAGTCACACCCCTTTCACTGAGACTCTCTGTAGTCAGCAAACATCACACCAAAGGGAGAACCCTTCGGTGAAACCTCCACCATTCGGCCAGACCTCATGGCAAATATAAATCTCTCTCCCCGATGCGGCCTTGTGAGCAACTGTCGGGGAGGCTTTTATCTGTAGGCAGGACCTTTCATCGAAGCCACCTTGTTTTGGCGAGAGCCCACCCTAGGACCACCATTCCATTTCGGTGAAACCCTATGGGTTGGCAAGACCTTATGCCGAAGGAAAAATCTTTGGGCGAGCTGAGACCACTTCGGTGAGACTCCTTCGGGTCGGCGAGACTTTATGCCGAACCATGAACCTTCGGCGAAACCTTTCCTCTTTAGCCAGACCTCATGTTGAAGGAAAACCACTCTCCCCGATGCAATTCCATTTCGGCAAGAGTCCACCCTGTCGGTGAGACTTCGTGCCGACGTTACCCCCTGTCGCTGAGACTTCCATTTGTCGGGAAGACCTCTCCCCGAACCCAAGTTCCTTCGGCGACTCTAGCCTTATGTGCAACGGTCAGCGAGACATCCTCCTAAGTGGAGAGACATATAAAACCTCACGGTGACTGAGATGTCATGGCGATCGGTGGATCCCAAATGAATAACACACTGCCAGTCGGCAAGACATCTGAAAGGTCTTAGCGACTTTCCTCTTGAGGAGTTTTATGCTAAATTGGATTGAAGGATGCCTTTCAACTGACCTCCTTGAGGGATATCTTTAGATGAGCGATTCAATCCTGCAAAACAAAGGCCTCCATTAGTTCTCAAAAGCATATAAAATATATCATTTTTTATCATTTCACTCCATTTTTGACAAAAATAAACCCAACTTTAACTAAGGCAGAACAAAATACAGATCAAGGAGGAAAACAAAAGAATTCCAAAGGTCAAAGCAAATAACCAAAGGCAACGAAAGCAAAAAGAAAAGGGGGACCCATTTTGTTCCAGAATAAAATGGGGCAGTTATGCAAGGCATAACAGGAAGTTGTCTAGGCCAAGTGTAGTGAAGAAAATAACCATAACGATAAGAATATGGATCCTCCAAAGTCCAATCCAAAATACAATCAGGCTGAGTAAATGAGATGTGCTCCCAGGCCCATACATAAAGTAAACTCACACCAATAGAAATAGATCTACCTCCTCAGTAAGCAACCTCGTGCATATCTCTAAACAAATGTGTAAGGAGACATGAGACCCATGCATACCTAGTGCCATGCTCAAACATTTTGCTCGATGAACACACCCCAACCAATAGGAAACTACCTGCCTCGTCGATTAGGAACCATGAGCCCCGAGACCAAACCACATAGAACCAAGGAAACAGGATCGACATTGCCCACAAATGGAGACAAATCTATCTCTTCCTCCCAAACCTGAAGATTCCTAACACCAAGAACTCAGCGTATGGCACGTATACCCCATTGAACATAATATGTCACAAGCTCTCCATGGATAGGTACACAGAGGATCCTCCACATATCATCTAAGGTGATGGTGGCCTCCCCAGTAGGTCGATGAAAGGATGAGGTCTCTAAGTGCCACCTCTCCACAAGAGCAGTCATCATCGCTCAGTGGCATCTGATAGTCTTCTTGTAGCAAATGTGTCGCAACCCAACAAAATCTAAAACATCTCGCTCCAACTCTTGAAACTCAATAATCAAATCAAATAGCTCTTGAGGTCATCACTCCCTCGACATAAGCGGATTGAGAACCGCTTGCAACCATTCAACCCATGATGTTAAAGAATCGCTACAAAAATGCAAAATGAACCTCAAATCACAAACATACTGACTCAAAAATCTAGGCAAAGCAAAAGCAACCACTTTTTTGTCAAAAGTAGTGAATTTTTTGGTAAAAGCACTAAAAACAGGTGAAAGTGAATACTATTTTATCAAAAGTGCTCAACAAATGCAAAAGCGTTAAAAAAAAGCAAAAAATTTCTCAAAAGCACAAATTTTTGACAAAGGTGGACAAAATGTAACAAGAAAATCAAAAGAAAAAATCTCAAGCAAGGGCATAAACAAAAGCAAAAATGTATGTTGAATGCGAAAATTTATAGCAAGTATGACAAAAAAACTCAAAAGCGCTCTAAATATAAACATCAAAAGTGTTAAAAATGATGCAAGTGTGAAAAATTCATAAATCTACCACTATCGACAACTTTTACTTCATGCATTAATTACACAAACACGGAAAGTCAAAAACGTGATATGAAAGAGTACATACCATGGCACCGACACTTGGAGGCCATTCGAACTCGCGAACCACATCCGTACGATGTGGGGCTCCTCGAACCTCACCATAACTCCTCGACAATCGACAAATCACGAAATCCAGAGGAAAGAATTTTCTATAGGCTCAAGATGCAAATGAGGAGAATTAAGCCCTAATTACCTATTTTAACCCTCAAAACCCTAATTTTTTACCTAGGAAGAACTCCTAGGTTGAAATTAGGACCTCCTAGGAACATCTAAACTATCAACAAGACTCCTATAAGCTTAATTTTTTTCTCTCTACATATCGGAACTAAAATGAAATAGTGTCATGAGCCCGAACTCAAAAGTGATTTTTTTGGCTAACCTCTCGAGGGGACAGCCCAATGTCCTACCATCATTCCACTGACCATTGGGGCACAGTGGGGCATATAAATTTGTTTAAATCTTGATCTTAACATCTAAATCTTTGAAACAAAGCAACCAATACTTTGTCTCAAAGAGGCAAAATGTAGACATGTAAAAATGACCTAACACTTATCACACATCCTAAATGGCATTTCCTCGTCATTGGCATCATTATCACTAAATATCACTACATTTCACATCAATTGCATCAAAAACCCTAATTTCTTCTATTAATTAAATAATATGACATTATTTAATTAATTCACTTTTTCACCATTTTTGATGAATTACATAAATTTCATTTATTTAATAAAGTCCTAGAAAGCTAATTTCTTCTATTAGTTGAATAATATGACATTATTTAATTAATTCACTTTTTCATCATTTTTTGACTAATTAAATAAGTTTCATTTATTTAATAAAGTCATAATCTAACTTTATTCCTCCTGATTAATTAAATAACACCAATTATTTGATAATGTCGCTAATTTACCTTATTCCCCTAAGTCAATTAAATTACTAATACTTAATAGTTTAATTAAATCACTTTCCCCTAAACTTGAATAAATAAATAAATTATTCAAAACATCATCCAAAAGGTCAAATCGAATAAATACAACTTTGTTTGCAAAAGTCAAACATGATTTGCATGTTCAACTCAAAAAGATTAATTAATAAAATCAATTAATTAGTTATCCTCACCTACTTTCATGATTGATTAAATTACGATCCACCAATTGCTCACTTTGATTGGCTAACTGATCCATTTATTTCCTAATAGATCAATATATTCTTCAATTCCATAGATTATTCAATCTATTTCCTCAATTCCACTGAACACTCAAATTGATTTCTTCAATCACACCAATTACATAATCAAAATACATTGATTATTCCTATCTATTTCCTCCCAACATCTTTCAATCGTTGATCAAGATATTCTACTACACGATCTCGAGCATTCATTTCAAAACACAAATTCTATATAACAATCATCTTCTTCCTCAAAAACGATCGAAGAATCAACATATTTTGTACAACAAAGTAATGCCAAAATCACAATCGATCTTTTGACAAACCTTACACACATCTTCAATCAATGACATTGCACAACTTTGAAGCTTTTGCTACACACAAATGGAGGCTTTTCATTGATACAACGAACAATCCAACATCTTTACGAACACACTTCGACATGGGTTGGTAAAGTTTTCTTTGTTTTCAAATTTGTTATGATTTCTTAGAATTACATTGTTTGTTTTCAATAGCTTAAAAGATTTATTTCATGAGTAATGGGTATGAATCATAACTTTTGTTTGGATCAAATTAGTTTCAATTCAAGCATGTTTTGATCTCTTTACGCATATCAATTTCCCCCTTACACAAAAACCTTAGGTGAAAATTAACTAAAAGCATCTTAGATTTACAAATCCTATCTTATTAGGTTAAAAAATATACAATAATAAGATATTTTCCCTCCCAATCTAATTGGATTATCTAGCGCTTAGATAGGATAACCATGTTAGAACACAATGATCTACTAAGAGGGGGGTGAATCAATAGATATAAAAACTTATAGACTTGAAAACTTATTTGCAGATTCAACCTTTCAACTCAAA
>VDFB02019465.1:0-21467 GCA_007258455.2 Sequoia sempervirens
AAATTCATAAAATTTACAATTTTGGATGTTTGCAAAAATTTATCATAAATAGATAGATGAGCCACTCACCAGTATGCGAGTGGTAGGTTTTGTTTGTGCTTATTCTCATTTTTCTTGTGATAATTCTCATTTATTGCATTAGTCACCCACTCCTTTACTTCAATTGTTCCATGTTTATGGGTTACATAGCATATGTCATCTACTATACCCACTTGCCCCATTAGCCCTTGTAACAACAAGCAATAATTCTAGTTATCAAATATCATAAATAGACAGATGAGCCACTCACTAGTAGTGCACTGTTCCTACAACTCCTCCTGCGTTCAAGCACTGCACAGAATAAAGAGCATGGAAGAGAGGAACCCAGAGCTAAAAACACACAAGCTTTTCAACAAACAATAACAAACAAGAATAAGCACAAATAAAACCCAACACTCGCCTGGAAATTCATGAATTAACTATGCATTCATTGCTTGTGTACCCACCAGCCCTCCAACACATCTCGCACAATTTGCATTTAATGCATTAAACATGCATTCACTACTTGAGTACCCACTAGCCCGCTGCCAAAGCTCACACAATTTGCACCCACTGCTTAAATATTTGCCATAATATATAATATCCCCCTATTTTCTTAATTTACTTAAACAGAAAATGAATAATAGACCTACTCCAACCAAATAGAAAAAGAGATAAATCATAATTTCCACACACAAAAAAATGTCCTTAAATCCCAACTATAGGAAAAAAGACAAAAATATTTTAAGCAATGCAATTTGATTGGCCAAGCAACTATTTCAAAAGTGAATTCAATAATTGCAATAGTAAACCTACCTATCAGTAGGAACTAATAATAATATTTCAAGGCCAAGATCAAACATAAAATAAAAAAACCAAGTAACTAAAGTAATTCACCATGTTACATGACCAAAAGAATGGATTATCATCAACCAACACTTTACAAGTGAGTGCACCATCTTCCTTAGGAGTATCTTCTTAAGGTTGTTGAGCACACACTAAGGAAATGGCTAGCTCCTATTGAGGAGCCTTGTTGAAGTCAGATCAACTATGAGCACCACACCTATGAGAGGAGGAAAAAGGTGGCCATGAGTGCTGGGACCAACCACATGCAACATTATCTCTATTTCTTGGAGGCTAAGAGCCACAGGACTAGGAACCATAGTCTCTTTTGGCAGATAGGTTGTGACCTCATCAATGTTCTCCAAGAGGGGAAAAGAAAGGACGTGGAAATCTAGAAATAATGGAGGAAGTGTTGCTGCAAGTCTAAAAGCTCCTAAAAATGGGCCACATGTGCAAATAAGATAGCTTGCACTTGACTCTACATACGCACATTAGAAAAAATAACAAATTTAGTGTAAAAAGAGAAATGAACATGCAAAACATCTTGAAAAAATAATATACTTTTTTTCTTTCCAAATGTTGAAGAGAATCTTCACACTAAAAGCATCTCAAATTTGGGTATACTTGAAAATGAGAAATCCATTTCTTAATAAAACCATATGCCAAGAAAAATGAATAGGTTGAAAAGACTTGAAAAATGATGAATCTAATTCCAAGCTTCCTAAGCTCTAGTGAACATTCAAAAAAAATGTTTGAGAGTCTCCAAATTTCCACAAAATGGATAAAAAGGATTAGAAACTCCCAAATGCATTTAATGAGAGCCAAGTTGAAGACCTTGATAAAGAAAGCACTAGACAAAATGAGCCAATTTAAGTTCAAGAATAGCCAACCTAGAATCTATGATACTAAATTTCTCATGGAAGATTAAAGTTGCCAATGATAATTTAGTTCGCTAACCATAGGAAGATGAGGAGAAATCCACAAATATATTTTCACGGAGCTTATAAATACAAAATGGTGGATTATGATACCATTTTCAATCCTTCCACCAAGGCTTGAATGAGTTGACCTCAAATTTATGGATCATCTAGAGAGGAATGACATCAATAAGAGTTGTATGTGCAGTATCACAAGGGTCCAAACTAGGCCTCTAAGTGGCAATGAAAATTCATAAAAACAGAGTTAGACAACTTGACATAAAAATTTGAATAGGTTATTAACATAATTTGAAAACTATATAGGAACAAAACTTATAGTAAATTGAATGAAGTTTCTAGGATACTAGTCCTTTTTTGGAAAAAGGTTAATTTGTTTTGCAAAAAAATGAAATTTCAATGCAGTGGTACTAAATTTTCAAGAAAAAGATAAGAAGCAAGTGTATGTCTTACCACCCTAAGTACAAGAAAAAATAATTATTTTTTAGAAACTTTCAATATATGTAGAGGACACATGTCTGAATGTGCCAAAAAAAATTTGTAATTTTTTCCATTGAAATAATTAGTTATTATTTTTTATTAGAACATTTCATAATTATTAAAATGTGTGTGTCTGACCACTATAACATGGTAAAACATTTATGAAATTCAATTATTTTTATCCTATAGTATGTGAAGCATATAATGTGACACATCTTTTAGGTTCAAAAAATGTGAAGTAGTTTGAAAGTTATAGAAGTTTTTCAATCAACCTATCAATCAGGAATTTAGTTGTAATGTATGCAGAAAGTCAATAATAATTATTTATTAAATTCAAAATAAGGCATATCTTATATTGATGGAAAGCTGGCAATTTTTTCTATAAAACCTTTTTGTTTCATGAAATTTAGATAAAAAAAGTTGTCAGCCACAAGGGAAAACTTTGGAAAACTAAGCAAATTTTGTAAACACGTTTTTTGGGTTGACTGTCCAGATTAGGAAATCTCGGACCAAATCTCGAGCCTACTGATTTTTTCAAAAAAATGGATATCCATTACCTATACATATATTTATAATACATAATATTTAATATATTAATATATACTAATATATTATATACTATATACTACATATATTTTGTATAGCATATTATATACTACATAGTATATATTATATTTATTGATGTGTGGCCAATTCACAATAGAGAGAGGGCGATAGACCTAATAGAGAGATCTAAGAGAGAGAAACTTGAGAGAGAGAGGGAGAGTTGAGAGGGAGAGAGAGAGAGTTGAGAGGGAGAGACGGAGGGAGAGGGAGAGAGAGGGAGAGAGAGAGAGTGGGAGAGACCTAAGAGGGAGTTAGAGAGCGAGACTTGAGAGAGAGAGAGAGAGACTTGAGAGGGGGGAGAGAGATAGAGATAGATAGAGATAGAGAGAGACTTGAGAGGGAGGCTGAGAATGAGACTTGAGAGAGAGAGAGAGAGTTAATAGGGAGATAACATGAGAGGGAGAGACCTGAAAGAGAGGGGGGGAGGGGGAGGGGGAGGGACTTGGGAAAGAGAGAGACCTGAGAGGGAGGGGAGAGAGGTGGAAAGAGAGAGTGGAGAGATGAGAGACTTGGAGGAGAGAGGGAGAGAGAGGGAGGACCGAGAGAGGGGACTGCAAAGGAGAGTGGAGGGACTTGAGAGGAATCTGGAGGAGGAGGAGACGGAGGGAGAGGAGGAGGAGAGAGAGTGGTGGATAACAAGAAAGATAGAGGAGAGAGAGAGTGGAATGGAGAGAAAGAGAAAAGGGAGAGAGAATGGAAGAGGAAAGGAGAGAGAGAGAATGGAGAGTGGAGGAGAGTGAGAGAAGAGAGAAAGAGAGACTTTGAGGAGAGAGAGGAGGGAATGAGAGAATTCCAAAGAAAGTGGGAGAGAGAGAGAGACTCTGAGAGGTGAGATAGGTGGGAGACCTGAGAGAGAGTAGATAGAGAGAGGGGAGACGTTAGGAGAGAGAGAGGGACTGGGAAGAACCCAAGAGGAGAGGAGAGAGGAGAAAGAAAGAAGAAAGACCTGAGAGGGAGGGAGACGGAGAGAGAGAGACCAGAGAGAGGGAGAGTGAGACTGAGAGATGCAAGAGAGAGATGGTGGAAGGGGAGGGGGTGAGAGGGAGGTGGAGAGTGGAGGAAACGGAAGAGGGGGAAGGCAGGGAGGGAGAGACCTAAGATCGAGAGAGAGACATGGAGTAGGAGATGCTTGAGAGAGAGAGGGAGTGGGATGGACCTAAGAGAGATTTATTTGCACCTGAAGAGATCTCATCCATGCTACTTATTTTAATGTGAGGTGAAGAATGTGGTTATTGAATAAGGAGAGAGAGAGGGGGAGAGAGAGAGAGAGAGCTAAGAGAGAGAGGGAGAGTGGGGGGAGAGGGAGAGGGAGAGATATTAATATATAATATAATTTATATACTATATAATATATTAATTTAATATATACCTTAATAATAATATTAATATATATTATATATTATATAAATATATATAAATTAATTAATTTAATATATAATATATTAATAATATTGTGTTAATAATAATTCTTAAAACTAAAGCAAACAATTATCCATTTATAACATATATTTTTCATAAATAGATATTAGTTTAATTTGTTATAGGTAAAAAAGATAGAAGCATGAGCAAAGACAGGTATATCAAGTGCGAAACATAATGGATATCTATTTCAAAACGGATATCCATTTACTAAGTTATATAAAAAACAAAAATGGGACCATTTTGAGCATTCCAATGGTCCCCACATTCCTTGTCTTCTAAATCTAATGGTTTTTGTCTCTATCAAACAAAATTTAGCTTTTGGGAGATTCTTTTACACTTTATTAAAAATTACAATCATTTGTGTGTGTGTTTTTGTTTGTGCAATGGGGAGCAGTAGTTTCCATAAAAGAAAAGGAAAGAGGAAACCAACAATAGATCAAATTGAAGCATATAGAGAAAAATATAGAGAAATTCGTAGGAAAAGAAGACAAGGTATGAAAAATATTCAAGTTGAAGCTTCTTCTGCATTGTTAAATGTTAATTCAAGTGAAAATGAAATAGAATTTGAAAATATTGAACACCATATTGAAATTGAAAATGAAATAGAATTTGAAAATATTGAACATCATATTGAAATTGAAAATGAAAATGTGAACAAAATTGAAAATGAAAATGTTGAAAATGTTATTGAAAATGAAAATGTTGTTGAAAATGTAAATGTTGTTGAAAATGAAATTGTTGTTGAAAATGAAATTGTTATTGAAAATGTTGAAAATATTGAAAACATTGAGAATGAAAATGTTAATAACATTGAACTTGAAAATGAAAATGTTGGAATTGTTATTAAAAATGTTGATAACATTGAAAATGTTGAAAATGAACCTTATGTAACACATAATTACATGAGAACCCCTAAATGGTTGCTTGAAATAGATGATAACATAATAGAGAATCTTCAAGGAAAAAGGTCACAACGAACGGTTCATTTGTGGGTTACCAATATGTTCAATGAATACTTTTCAGATAAGACATTAACCGAACAATGTCAACTTTTTGTGCAATTGCTTAAGTCTTACAGAATGAGACCATTATTAAGAAAAGTGAAGATTCATGTCACCAAAACATTACAAAAAAATAGTATTATTGTAAAAAATAATTTTAATGCTCTAACTTCTATTGGAAAGACTAGTAAGGAAAAAGATAAAAGGGTTGCTCATAGAGTGATCAGAACCTCACTAGTAAGCCATCATTTGAGAAAGGCTTGTTTAATGAGAAAAAATTGTATTGATTTAAATCTAAATTGTAAAACATTGAATAGAGCCCTCTCAAGAAGAGGAAGACTCGATAGTCCTCTTCAAAATGATACGTGGGATTTTATTGGGAGGTTTCCACATGTTGATAAGAAGCTAACCGATAATGTAAAGATGAAAATTGAACAATTTTGGAACTCTCGCTCTAAATTATCACCAAATGCAAAGGATTTTTTAAAGTTATGAATTGGTAATCGAGATCGCACACGACATCCTAAACATTTCTTGGAATGTAGCCAAACAATTTTGTACAATTTTTTTTTTCAAGAACATCCAAATTTGCAAATATCACAAAGGGCTTTTGATTCTTGAAAGCCATTTTATTGTGTACCTATTAATGTTCATAATACATGTTGTAAATACCATGTTGAGTTTTCAATGTATCATGAATTATTATGCCATATTCATTCTACTATGCGTACTGACGAAATATTATAGGAGTGTCATGCAATGCAACTTCCCAAGCCATATAGGGACTTGTTAGATTCATTTTTATGTGATAGAGGTGATGGTTGCTTATTTTATAGAAATGATTGTTTAAATCAAACATGTTTGCAATGTGGTGGTTTATCAAAGTTTGTAACATACTTTCATGAGGGTAGTGATCATGATTTTGGTAACAAGATTGTTGAGAAAAAAAGGTTTGAGATAGTCAAATACACATTGAAGAGTGGAGGTGAAGGTTCTAGATGCAAGTTGGTTGTAAGAGAGGTAAGTATTGGTGATTTTATTTCCTATTTTAAGAAAAATATTTTCTATAAGTATGCAAGGCATAGCCACGGGTCGTAGTGGTTGGATCAAAAATTGAGGATGTGTAAGGACTCTTTCCCAATTGGAACTATTGTATCTGTAGTTTATTTTACTAAAAAGTACACATTGCAACCACAAAATTAAGTACAATCATAATATTATAATTATATTAAAATTTATATTTTTGTCCACATAACATATAAACATGCCCTTGATAGTACAAAAGATGACAGGAAGATAATTAGGGAGTACCATTTTTACATGAGTGATGATAGATCTCATTGATTTGAGTTTGTACAACATTGTTTTGAAAAAAAAAATTGAGTTCTTGTAGGAAAAAGGTATTGCAATGGGTCAACATCTCATTTTTTTATATAACTACACATGGAAATTAAAGAATGCTCACATGTTTTGTTGGTTGAGTAGGATGCATATAGAGAGGGGTGTACCACATATTTGGAGTTTTTTTGAAGTCGTTCATGGAAAATATGGGCATGATGGCATAGGTGCATGTGTGAAGAGAGCTCTAGTTAAGGAACAAATGAAGATTAGAGGTGGTGCAACATTTAGTGATGCACGTTCTATTGTTGATTGGTGTACTTATGCATTATCACAAGGAGGGATACTTGATCCACAAGTGTGTAGGTTCTTTTGGTTGGTTGAGGAGGGCACAATGGGAGAAAAATAGGAATGTCAAACAATTAGAGATTCTTCAAAGATGCATTCATTTCAAAGTTTAGATGTAGGTGCATGGACTATATGGACATGAGTGTTAGCTTTTTTTTCTCAAAATTCTATTCAGTGTGATTGGAATCAATGTGATTCAAGTGAGTGAGTACATACATGGATTCCATAGTACTTAACCCCTTTATTTGTAGCACAATCCTCTTTAGAAGATAAAATGGAAAGTTAACTTGAATACGACCATATTTCAGATCTTGTATGTAACTAGGACATGTCTATGTAGTTGTAGCACCACAAGGGAATGAAGAGGGATAAGACTATTTGTTGGCATGATGTGTACAGGGAAATAAAAAACTAACACAACTGATGATAGATAATGATGGGTTCATGTATCCTACAAGTTTAGTTGTTCTTTCTAGAACTTGGTTGCATTACCATTTCATCATCATTTAGGTTGTTTAGAATAATATAGATTTGTTATTCTAAGTATATTTAGTTTTTGATAAAAAAAACTTATGATCATATAGGTTCAGTTGTTTCCAAAACTTGGTTGCAAACATATATGATTAGAAAGAATGACATACCTTCATTTGAAGACTATGAGAAAAACAAAACCATTCTCATGTATTCACACCTTGTTATAGTACAAATGCTAAGTTATTAAGAGATCATTCTAGACCAAAAATAAAGGAACTATGGAAAATTAGTAGTGTTGATCATGAAGCATTACTTGATACTCTAAAGGTAAGAGATGACTCTTCAAATAAACTTGAGTAGCAGATCATTTGTTGTATTGGATAGGTATGATATTGTTCATCACATTTTGATATTGTTTATCTGCTAAGGTTCATTATTTAGGTTGTTTAAAATAATATAGATTTGTTATTCTAAGAATATTTTCTAGTTTGCATTACCATTTCATCATCATTTAGATTGTTTAGAATAATATAGATTTGTTATTCTAAGCATCTTTTCTATTGTGATCATATAGATTTGTCATTTTAAGTATATTGCAATGTTTGTGGCACAATGGACAATGGAATTGTTTCAACAATAGCTAGCTCTGATCCTTTGGTAGAGGTATGTGATAGATTAATAAATTTGACATTATATTTTCTCTTCTATGATATATTATTGAAAATTTTCATGATGCTTGCATGTAGTTTAACTACTACCTTGATGGTTTCTATAGGTTCTTTTCACTCTAGAATGTCAACGTGCTACTATTGTGGAAGAGTGTGATGATTATTTGTTTGTGATTATTTAGTTATATGCCATTCCAAAATTTTCAATTTCTATATATTAACATATATACTTATTATTCTATCAGTTGAATCTCTAGATGAGTGAAGAGAGGAGGACTAGTGGGAAAATTTGAAAGACAAAAGAATCAACAAAAACTCCATCAAACTGACTATGAAGGAAACACATGATCTATTTCCTTCCCCTACTAGGAAATGACTATGTATTAGGGCCATTTTTTTTATACCTATGTGGCATTTTTGTAAATTCTATATTTGATAGCGATTCTTGAATGATGATATCATGCATATTGTGTATACTTTACAACTTTCTTGTATAATTTGTATTCATGTGTGTAGTTCACGACTTAAGTGTATTTGAGTAAATGATTCACTTATTCATGAGGAGTAGAATGAACCCTAAAACCCTTTGCACCTTTACACTGCATCTATCTGACCCTTTTTCCATCAACTGAAAACTTGACACCATAGGAAAATGCCTTAGAGATATCAAAAATCAAGAGAGGTTATTGTAGAGGGGCCATACGTGATCTTGTAGCCTTAGACATATTGTTACTATGTGACACAGTTTCTAAGTAATAGCTCATCAAAGATTGTTGTCTTTTAGCACTTTGGACTTTTAAGGGAAATCACTGATCTAATGTACCTCAAATTGTTTCAATGTGTTTGGGTGTGAAATAGGACCATACCTAACATAAAACCACCAATCCATACATGTTGGAATAGTTGGTTTGGTTGTACGAGTTTTAAAATGAAATTTGCACCACTTTGCAACTTTACACTGCTTGCATTTGACAACTTTTTCCTCGATTGAAAAATCGTCACCATGAGAAAATGCCTCTGAGATAGAAAAAACAAAGAGAGGTTATTGTAGAGGGTCCCAACTTGATCTTGTATCCTTAGAAAAATATTTTTTAACTGTAACGTATTTTGAGTAATAGCCCATCAAAGATTGCAGCTAGTTTGCACTTTGGAATCTTAAGGGATCGGGCCAATTGAACATAGCTCAGAGTGATTCGATGTATTTGGGTGAAAAATAATACCATTCCTAGTGTAAAAATACTCATCTAGATGTTTTGGAATAGTTAGTTTGGTTGTACAAGTTGCATAATGAAAGTTGCACTACTTTGCAACTTTACACTGCTTGTATTTGACAAGTTTTTCTTTAATTGAAAATTCGTCACCAAAGGAAAACACCCCCAAGATAGAAAAATGATGAAAGGTTATTGTAGAGAGTCCCAACATGATCCTGTAGCCTCAGAAAAAATTTTTTAAGCATCACAGTTTTTGAGTAATAGTCCATCAAAGATTGCAACCATTTTGCACTTTGTACTCTTAAGGGATCAAGTTGGTTGAATGTAGTTCAAAGTGATTTGGCATGTTTAGGTGAAAAATAGGACCATACCTAGTGTAAACATACCCATCCAAACATGTTGGAACAGTCTGTTTGGTCGTATGAGATGGAGAATGAAAGTTGCACCACTTTACAACTTTACACTGCTTGCATTTGACAACTTTTTCCTCAACTGAAAAAATCATCATGGGAAAACACCTCCGAGATAGATAAAATTGAGAGATTTTATTGTAGAAGGTCCCAACACAATTTGGTAGCCTTAGACAGAGAGTTTTTAAGCATCACAGTTTTCGAATAATAGCTCATCAAAGATTGAAACCATTTTGCACTTTGGACTTGTAAGGGATTGGGCTGGTTGAATATAGCTTAGAGTGATTCGATGTGTTTGGTTGCAAAAGAGGACCATGCCTAGCATAAATGTACCCATATAAACATGTTGCAATAATATGTTTGTTTATACAAGTTGTAGAACAAAAGTTGTACCACTTTGTAACTTTACACTATTTGCATTTGACAACTTTTTCCTCAACTGAAAAGTTGTCACCACGAGAAAATGCCTCCGATATGGAAAAAAATGAGAGAGGTTATTGTAGAAGGTCCCAACATGATCCTGTATCGTTAGAAAAATTTTTTAATCATTGTGATTTCTGAGTAATAGCCCGTAAAAGATTGCAACCATTTTGCACTTTGGACTCTTAAGGGATCGAGCAGATTGAACGTAGCTCAGAGTGATTGGACATGTTTGGGTGCAAAGACTACCATTCCTAGCATAAATGTACCCATATGAATATTTTGGAACACTTTGTTTGGTCATACAACTTCCAGAATGAAAGTTGCACCTCTTTGTAACTTTACACTACTTGCATTTGACAACTTTTTTCTCAACTAAAAACTTGTCACCATGAGAAAACACCTTCGAGATAGAAAAAGTTGAGAGAGGTTATTGTAGAGGGTTCCAACTTGATCCTATAGCCTTAGATGAAGATTTTGTAAGCATCACAATTTCTAAGTAATAGCCCATCAAAGATTGCTGCCTTTTTGCACTTTGGACTTTTAAGGGATATCATCAGTCTAATGTAGCTCGAATTGTTTCGACATGTTTTTGTTCAAAAAAGAAACATGCCTAGCCTGAACATACCCATCTAGACACGTTGGAACTATTTTTAGAGTAGAATAACCTCTTTTTCATTGACAATAAAATCTTCTTTTTATCTTTTCATTCCTTTTCTAAGTGGTTAATTTTAGTCTTCAGTTATTTTGCTTCAATTTCAATGCTTAGGAAAACAATATCCCTTTGTTTGATAGAGTTTTCAATGCTTAGGACAACAACTTCATTTGTTCAAATCCACCTTAAGCATCATATCTCACTTTGTTTTCCTACACAAATTCTTACTAAATACAAAACCTTAACTATGTTAAGTTGAATAACATATATGACAACAATTGTGATATAGAAAGTTTGGTGTGGTTCAAGGTTGATTGATATATATGACAATATCATATGTTGTTATTGCTTTTGTGCAAAGTGTGCATTATGACTAGAGTGTATCAAGCCCATATAGTATGCCTAGTTTTCTTATTCATGCATTATGGTTAGCAACATTCATTGTTGTTCATTATGATAATACAAATTGCATGTGGAAGGTCAAATAACATACATGTCATGGAGTTGTATTGGTTTTTTTAATGGTTATATCACACTCATTTGGTTTGTTTAATTTTTGCATCATGGTTGAGTGATGTCTTAATTGTTGATCATGATTATTGTATAGATTTCACTTGATAAATGTAATGAAAATGTATCTTGTTTAGTTGTAAGGACTTTGTTTGAATGTTGCATCAAACCCCTATGGTTGAAAGATAGTGATTCTTATTCATGATGATTTTATACCTTTTACATGTTATTAAGCTTGAATGAACATTGAGTGACATTGATTTTTATCAAGATGATTATATTACTTTTGAATGAACATTGCAATGACATATATTTCATTAAGTTATATCCATTTTTTTGAAGTTTTTAATCAATCAAAAGAATCAATACCCTAAGACTATTATAAGATATTGTTTTCATCTTTTTATCCTTGTATATGAGACCACAATTCTTTGAGGCATATTTTCAAATAGTTCTTCTCAACAAATATTATACAATGCTTCTCATACCATTTTCATTAATTTTAACTTCTTTTGAAATAAAAATTAGCTACCAACTTCATTACAAGAGTTCAAAAAAATAAAAATGTCAAATGTAAATTCATTCAAGAGAGCTTGAAATCATGTGTATTCTCAAATTGAGTGTTTGATAAAAAAAATTTGGTAGACATGTATGAAAAATGTGGTACAATATAAAAGGCAGTGAATTGTTTGAAAAAACTCCTCAAAGAAATGTGGTCTCATGGAATGTAATGTATGTGAACCTTAATATGAATGAACTCTAACATAGATAGATTACCAATTGTAATTCATAATTTCTATTAAAATGTAATTTCATTAATCTATAACATGTTATTGATCATAACTTTAAACCATTCTAAGATAATTATACATTCCATTTTGAAGATTTAAAGTAGAAAGACATGCACACGAGGAACAAATTAGATCAAATATCAATTCTTATATATCAAAATATAGAGTAATTATATTTGTGCATATACAAATTCGACATATATGCCTACTCAGAACAAGTTTTACAAGTTTTACAAATTGTGGCATACATGCCATCCACTAGTAGAATTTGGCAAAAAATGACTATGTGACAAACTTTTAGTCACAACAATTAAAAATGACTAAATTCTACTATTTTTTTGCAACTCAACTATAAATGAGTAAATAAATGACTAATTTGGTTGTGACGAAAAAATTATTTAGTCACACAAATAAAAATGACTAAATAATTAGACATTTATTTAGTCACAATCCATTTGAATAGATCATTTAAGGAATAAAAAATCAATAGTGCTATTCCTAATTTTTATTTTAATGAACATACTCTAAATTTTTTGTCGAAACCTTATTTTTAGTCATAGCCTGCCAAAATGAAGAATTTAAATGACATAATTTTTATTTTAATAAACATACTTTAAAAACTTTGCCGAAACCTTATTTTCAGGCGTAGCCTGCCAAAATAGAGAAGTGAAATGACATGCTTATGTTCTCCCTGTAAATAGTTGAAGCTAGTTGGGCTTAAGATTTTTAGAAAAGAATGATAGAGAATGGTAAGGAGATGTGCATGATAGGAGGCATAGGATTCATTGTTCTTATCTCATTCCTACTCTACTCAACAAGGGTTACATTATTCACACTACTATTTGTAATCTAGGTATTTAATTGACATATATTTGCATAATTTCAAATTCCTTCAGATGCATTTAAAGTATCAATGTATCCCATATAGTGTTTAGAATGATTTCTTTTAATTTTAAAAAATAAATAAATGATGTATTTGCCTATGATTAGATAATGTCCTCTTTGGCACTGTATTCATTACTCCAATTGCTCAGGTTTTGCATGTGACATATTTAATATCTTCATGATAGTGTATTTTAAATAGATCTCAGTCTTTTCTTTAATCTTTATCATGGTAACCCTTGAGTTCCACAATCCACTTTCAATTTCTTCTAAGAATGGTGTCTTAAGCTAGACTGCATCGTATGCATATAAAGCAAGTCCTTCATACCTACCATTGTTCTTGTAGACACCTAAATTTGGAAACTTAATTTATCCAAATTTATCCTTTTTCGTTTAAACATCATTTTATTTGCATCAATTAAGTAATATTACTATTATTTAATTAATACCCTTAATTCTTCCAAATCTCTAAGGTATTTAATTAATAATTAAATACCTTACCCTCCTTAATCCCCCTTTCATCAAATGAATTAAATAAATATGACATTTATTTAATTCCTCGCATGTCACATCTTTTTCTTAATCTTAATCAACCCTCTAATCTCATCATTAGGGATGTGCACATGCCCAATCCTTGATTAGGATGTGTCACATCCTCCAACTTTTGCAAGTTGGCTTCTAATCCTCATTTACCCTCTAATTATCTTCTAATTACTAATTAGTTAAGCCTAATCAGTACCTTGGTCAACTCTCCCCATCCCCAAAAGAATTTTTAATTCCTTTTTATTCATCCAAGACTTCTCTCTTCCCCATGTAAATTTTTAACTCACATTTATTCCTCCTAGAATCCCCTTTTCCCATGCATCTTCTAGAATCCTTGATTTGTCACATCAAGTCACATGTGGACAAGTGCTTCCCTTTTTGGAACCTTATCTTGTCCATGGGATTCTTCCAAGCATGTGAATTTTTAATTCACGTTTATTCCTCCAAGGAATCTTCTCATCTCTCAATGTACATCCAAGGTACATGTCCTTCCTCCACATCATGTACCTTCTTTCCACCTCACTTACACATCATCACATCCTAAGCCACTTCACCCTCCACACGTCAAGATTTGAGGGCTTGTGAGTCATCAACTCACCATAGCCCTTCATCTTGGCCTTGGTGGCTTAATCTCAAATGTTGAATTCTCTAGAGAATTCAAATCCCTCTATAAATACCCCCTCTTTTCTCTCATTTAGGGACCTCATGCATTTGATACCAAACTCTTGCCATTTTTCCATTTGAAACAACACTTAGTCATTTTTGCACTCACATGCTATCACTTTGAGCACTCAATTTACAAGCACTTTCCTTCATTCAATCAAGTCATTTAGCCATTAGCAATTTCATTTTATCACATATTGTTCATCTTGCATAGCCATCTAAGGAGCACACAAGAATGCAAAACATCAAGGGCCAATCAAGGGATTTCAACAACAAAAAGAAGGTATAACCATTTTCTATCTTCTTTTATCTTTTTTTTTTTTTTAACAATTCCTTAGGATAATATTTTTGAAGTGTTCCTTGTGCTTTTGTATTTGCATTTTAGTTGCTATGAAATAACTTACACAATAGAAGAATATGATATGGAATATGTTGCAAATACTTGATAATAACTGAGAATAACAAGCCACTTCGAGGGGGCAAACCTCCAAATATCTCTAATGAGAACACACTTCACACTTGATGATGAAATAAGACTCACAACCTCCTATATATACCTATTGATGCCAAGGATATCACCTAGGATGACTTAGACACACCTATATAAGACTTAGGCCGACCTAAACAACTAAATAACAATATACTAATGATAATATGACTTAATAGAGAGTTAAGATAGCCACAAGCCGACTATTCATAACCCGATGTACAATAATATTAAGGGCGTAGCATGCCCCCTTCTTCAAAGAAGCATTGTCCTCAATGCTAATCATTTGGAAACTTTTGAATGAACTCCTTGTCTTCCCATGTGGCATCTTCAACTGGTAAATCTTCCATTGGATGAGATACTCAGTGATAGTTCTATTCCTCAGCTTCTTTGTGCATGTTTGACAAATGCACTCTGGTTCCAAAATGATTCTTCCTTCTTCATCCAGCTCGGGAAGTGTTGTTTGAGTGGGAATATTATGCCCAATTACCTTCTTCAAACAGGAAACATGAAAAATTGGATGTATCTTTGTTGTTGGTGGCAACTCAAGCTTGTAGGCAACACTACCGATCTTCTGCATGATTTGGTATGGACCATAATACTTTGGAGACAACTTATTATTCTTTCTTTGCTGCTTTAGTGAGATTTGCTTATAAGGCTGCAATCGGAAGAAGACCCAATCCCCAACTTCAAAACTTCTTTCACTACGATGTTGGTCTACCTGTTGTTTCATTCAATTTTGTGCCATGGCTAAATTATCCTTGAGTCCTGAAAGTACTTGTTGTTCATGAAGCAAGTGGTCTTCTACTGCCTGAACTCTTAGGGACACCTTAATTGATGATGTGATGGAAGGAGGATGATATCCATAAAGTGCCAAAAATGGAGAATTTTTTTATGAGCTATGAAAAGAAGTGTTATACCACCATTCCGCAAGTGGTAGCCAATCTACTCACTGAGACTATTTCTCTGAAGTGAAACAACGTAGATATCCTTCCAAACACTTATTAACAACCTCCATTTTCCCATCTGATTGAGGGTGGTATGAAGAGCTAAGAGCCAATTGAGTACCCAAACATGAGAATAAATCTTTCAAAAAGTGACTAGTGAAGATAGCATCATGATCACTAACAATAACTTTAGGTGTACCATGTAGCTTTTGGATATTCTCCAAAAAAGCTTTAGCCACTGCACTTGTTGTAAAAGGATGTGCTAATGCAATGAAATGTGCATATTTAGTGAGCCGATCAACTACCACCATGATGACATTATGACCTTTAGATTTGGGAAGCCCTATGATGAAGTCCATGGATACCTCTTCCCAATGCTGGCTAGGAATAGATAAGGGTTGCAAGAGACCTGGTGTCTTAATTGTCTCCCCTTTATTCCTTTGACACACCAAACATTCAGCCACAAATTTTTGAACATCACACTTTAGGCCCTCCCAAAAGAAATCTTGCTTGACTCGATGATATGTCTTCAAAAATCCTGAATGACCACCCACTGGAGACTCATGTAACTCTGTGAGAATCTTGATTTTAAGGTTGGAATTCTTGCAGAGATACAAACACTCTTTATACCAAAGAGTATCTCCCTTCCAACAAAACTTATCTAAACTACTAGGATCACTTTTTAATTGCTCGATGAGATTACTTGTCGCAACATCATTTTGCCACTCTGCTTTGGCTTCCTCCACCCAATTTGCTTTTAATATTGAAAGGGCACACAATAAGGCTTCATCTTTCTCATCCTTCCTTGATAGTGCATCTGCGACAATATTTTCTTTCCCTTTCCTATATACAATCTCAAAGTCATATCCTAACATCTTAGTGACCCATTTTTGTTGCTCTTCAGAAGATAGTCATTGTTCCAAAAAATATTTTAGGCTATCATGATCTGTCTTAACCTTGAAATGTCTATCCAATAGATAAGGCCTCCATTGTTTCACTACATGGAGTATTGCTAGCATTTCCTTCTCATAAATAGGTTTTAGTTGATTCTTACCTTTTAATTGACGACTTTGAAAAGCAATTGGTCAACCTTCTTGCATGAGCACTACTCCTATCCCATTTCCAGAAGCATCACATTCCACATTGATTCATTGGTGAAGTCAGAAGTGGCAAGTACTAGGAGTTGTACACATAGCCTCCTTCAATCTCTCAAATGTTGTATTGGCAGACTCGTTCCAATGAAAATAATCCTTCTTCAATAGAGTGGTGAGAGGTGTTGCTATACTACCATAATTCTTCACAAATCTTCTATAGTACCCTATCAATCCCAAGAATCCTCTCAGTTTCTTAATGGTTTTTGGAATAGGCCATTCCATGATAGCCTTAATTTTGTTAGGGTCCACCTTTACTCCTTCATGTGAAACTATGTGTCCCAAATACTCCACCTCTGTAAGACCAAAAGCACACTTGGATGGCTTAGCATAGAGTTTATGATCTTCAAGTATTTGTAATGCTTGGTCCACATGTTGCAAATGTTCTTCCCAAGTCTTGCTATAAATTAATATATCATCAAAGAATACTAACAAAAACTTTCTCAAGAACTTCTTAAAAATGGAATTCATCAAACTTTGGAATGTAGATGGTGCATTGGTAAGACCAAATGGCATCACCAAAAATTCATAATGACCCTCATGAGTAAAATGTTGTCTTACAAATATCCTCCTCCTTAATGCAATTTGGTGATAACGGATCTAAGATCTAACTTGGTAAAAAACATAGCTCCATTTAATTCATCTAGCAAATCATCAATGACTGGAATTGGAAACTTATCTTTAATGGTGTACATGTTGAGCACTCTATAATCTGGACACATGTGCCAAGTATCATCCTTCTTTTTTACCATCACCACAGGCGAGGAGTAAGCACTTTGGCTATGCCTGATGATTCCCGCATCTAGCATCTCTTCAACAATCTTTTCTATCTCACTCTTTTGTATGTGTGGATACCTGTAAGGCCTAATGTTCAATGGTTGGCTCCCTGGGACTAACTATATGGCATGATCATGATCCCTCTTAGGAGGAATTCCTTTAGGCATATCTCCAAGAAAAACTGAGTGACGATCAATTATAGCTTGCAAATCTAGATGAGTAGGAGTATTAGATTGAGAGACTTCTAATGAACATAGTTGGGACACAAATCCATCCACTCCTTTCTTAAGCAACTTTTGCATTTGATGAGAGCTTACCATTTGTGGATATTTTACCTTCAACCCTCTTAGCTCTACTAGCCTTCCTTCCGATTGAAATCTCATGAATAGTTCTTGGAAGTTCATCTCAATTGTTCCTAATGTAGGAAGCCATTGTACTCCAAAAACAATATATGTTGTACCCATGGATATTGCATACATTGGGGTATCAAGTTGATAATCTCCCATGGATAATTTAATGCTATGACACTTCCCTGAACAACTAACTATACCACCATTGCAATCAAAACTTGAAACTATGGAGCTGGATATATGAAACAATTTAGACGAGTAGCTAACTTTTTGTTGATGAAATTATGAGTACTACCTGAGTCGATCAACACTATTACCTTCTTCTTCTTTAGGAACCCCACCACCTTGAGAGTTTGTGGAGCGCTGAAACTTGAGAGTGCATGACAAGAAATTATTGGTTGAGAATCATGTGATTCCTCATTTGACTCCCTTTCATCTTCTAGTATGGGTTCCTCCTCTTCTTCCTCATTGGGACCTTCAATATAAAAGAATTTATTTTCACTACATTTATGTCACCGGTATTTATCCTGAATTGAAACGCAAGCCTTTTGCTCTTTTCTCCTCGAATTTGTTGTGGAGTCAACTTGATAGGTTGTGTTGAATATCCTTTCTCTCTTGTCACATTAGCCCCTTGCTTCTTAGAATCAAATACTTCTCAATACATGATGCTAAGATAAAAGACTCATTTTAGAACTAGGGGCTAAACATGCGTACCTCATGTTGAATGTGATCCTTGAGACCACCCAAGAATAAGTCATTCAAGTTTTCCTCTGTAATTGAATCCACCCTTAAGGATAGATTTTGGAATTGCTGAATATAATCCTTAACTGATCCTGTTTGTTGAAGTTTAGCTAGCTAGCTGAAGAAGTTGTCTGTGACGCTATTGCTATATTGTGCTTGGAGTTCCTTTGTAAAAATTGACCATGAGACGGTGAACCCATTTTTACTTCGATGAGTGCAAAGCCAATGATACCAAATTAATTGATCTGGTTCTAGATATAAGGAAGCCATTGTGACCTTTTGTCCATTTGGGATTTGGTGTACTTCAAAAAAATTCTCCATTTGGTTTATCCATGTTAGAGGATCCTTACCATTGAACTTGCACATATCCACCTTTGGAAATAAATTCCTAGATCCCATAGGAGTACTAAAGCCTGTGTCAGTAGTAGTTGACCTAGAATTTTCACCTTGGCCACTTGAGAACTCCTTTCTTGATTCAGCCATGTAGGTGCTTAACATGTTTCGTATGTCTGATATATCTCCTCTTAGGTCACACATATCCATCTTAATTGAGGAAATTTCTTCCTTGACCTTATTTATCTCCTCATTATGAGTAATATCCTTGATTTTTTCACCATCCTTATCAGGAGTCTTCCCTAGAGTGACATTCTTTTTACCCCTTGTTGTAGGCCCCGACATGATGGAAACCACTAATGTTGAAATAAATCACACAAATGAAACTTAAATTCTCTCAAATTTTTACTGTAATCTCCTTTATTATGTCTTCAAAAATTCAATAAAAATTAGACTCCAATTCAACAAGATGTGTGAGATATGTAGATTCCAAAAAATAGTGTAGAAACACTAATTCTGCAATAATTCACTTAATTCTGCTCCAATTCTTCTAAAATATGGACTGTAGCTTCTTCAATCTGATCTTCAAAAACCCTTTAAAAATTACAAAAAAATTCACCAAAATCTGAAAGATATACTCTTCCCAAAATCGCCTCTAAAATTGAGAAAAACCTTGCCTCTATGGTGCCAAGATCATGCTCTGATACCACTTGTTATGAAATAACTTGCACAATAGAAGAATATGATATGGAATATGCTGCAAATACTTGATAATAACTAAGAATAACAAGCCACTTCGAGGGGGAAAACCTCCAAATATCTCTAATGAGAACACACTTCACCTTGATGATGAAATAAGACTCACAACCTCCTATATATACCTATTTATGCCAAGGATATCACCTAGGCTCACTTAGACACACCTATATAAGACTGAGGCCAACCTGAACAACTAAATAACAATATACTAATGATAATATGACTTAATAGAGAGTTAAGATAGCCACAAGCTGACTATTCATAACCCGATGTACAATAATATTAAGGGTGTAGCAGTTGTTTTGCATTGTTAGATAGGTTAAAAATAAAGGCTTCACAGTTCCAAACCACCACTCACTGCCTTGCTTAAAATTTTGCTTCCATAAGCATAATAGCATGTTTTAAAATTGTGGTTTCTAGTGATTGACTATTAAGGTCACTTATTTCATTAAGATACACTAATATTTTTGTCTTCAAACTCAAGACATTATGCAAGATAACATTGTGAATTGTTTGTTGTGTAGGGTTTTATTTTCTTGCACATTTACTGATTTTCTAACTTCCTTTAAGACTAGATATTGCACCCTCAACTGCAATCTCAAACAACTCACTCACTATCACTTGAAGATTCCTTTCATGAGCATCCTTCTATAAAATCAAACTATGTCCTATAGACTGCCTACTTACTATAGGGGACTCATTGTTTCATAGTATTGTGGGTCTTAAGATCCTTCAACATTATTGTCACTACTTCATAGTCCACAAGGTTTTATTCACTATTCTCCCATTTTTTATGAGTCTCAAAACACTACTCAAACATGCAATCCACTACCTCCATTATATAATGGCTAAGAAGAAACATTGAACCTGTGATTACCATTGTTACTTCATTTGGATAGTCATTCCCTGATTGCATTTTCCTTGTCTAACACTATCAATAGCATATGAAAAACCCTTATGGTCAGCAAGGGGGTAAGGAAAATCACTATAAAAATATCCACTTTACTATGCAAGGTTTAAGCTTTATTATCTTCTCACTGCTCAGCCTCTTTTTGACTATCACACTTCAAATGACTGTAGTCGAAAGATTCTTATGTTGAAACCCATCATGTAAACTTGCTTTAAGCTATATTTAGGAGGCTTCATGGATTTTTAGTGACTTATACAGCCTTTTTTTATATAGTAAATGACATTGGATTCTTTCTGAAACTAAAATGATTTATTATTATTTTTTTATGATGATTAAATGTTTTATTTATAAGGGGGGGTATGTGCAGGATCATGATGGGCCAAAAAGTGGCCATATGATGGGTATGTGTAGGGTATGTGGCTGACGACTTTTTTTTACCTAAAATTGATGAAACAAAAAGGGTTTTTAAAGGAGATTCTCATTTTTCCACCAATATATAAATTATGCTTTACTTTGAATTTGATAAATAATTATTATTCATTTTCTATTTGAATTATCACTAAAGTTTTGATTGATAAGCTGATTGAAAAACATCTATAGCTTTCAAAACGGTGTCACATTTTTTGAATCCAAAATATGTGTCACATTCTATGCTTTACATACTATAGGATTTAAAAAAATAAAATCAAATTTCATGAAGTTTTGACCAAGTTAAGGTGGTCAGACATACGAGTTTTTTATATTTTTTAAAATTTGTGATAAAAAAATCATAATTAATTATTTACTTCGGAAAA
>VDFB02019466.1:0-14564 GCA_007258455.2 Sequoia sempervirens
ATTTTTTATCTTTAGGATTTGTGGATTCACATGTTTGAGATCCAACAAGCTCTATTGGCCCTAAGATAGGTCAACAACCAAATAAATGATGCAAATTTATCTATTTGGTTTTCTCCATAGCTAACAAGATATTATGATTCCAAGGTAAAGCATCTTGTAGAGGATTATTTTTTATCTCCAATATAAGTGAAATTAAACACCATACCAAATTCATATTCCATATCCATTACAAGATCCCAAATCTTAACTACTTAATCTAGCTACTCTTTTCTTAAATATTTACTATCTAGAAATAATGTTAATTATTTAGTTATCTAGTCCCAACTCTTAACAACTTTTAATATAGGTGAATTTAAATTTTCATGTATGCATCTATATTATATTATATGTCTATAATAAGGTGTGATACACACTAACCCATAGAGATGTTTTAGCTTGATTGTTTCATATTTGTTAAATGATATCATGTTCCTTTGTTTTAAACATGTCTTAAAACACAAGAGGTATGCTAAGCATATTGGTTGGAAGAATAGGTGGTAAGAGGTTAAAATATTATCCTCTTCATAATATTTGATGTGTATTCTCCACTATGTTAAAATCATGCAAATTTAGGTTAGATGAAAATTGAGTGTAGGAGATGTATAGTCCATGTTAATAGAGAAATTAGGATCAAAATAAAATATGAGAGGTTATCTCAAAATTTATACAATCCTCATGTGAATTAAGGTTAATAAAGTATTTGATTAAGGAATGAGATAAAATTATGAAGGAAAATATGTAAAGGAAACAACAGGAATCAAACTAAATTAAAAATATCAACTACCTAAGCATAAGAAAAACCTACTAATCAACATCTTCCAATCTGTGTTCATAATTAGCAAGAATGAATGGTTTAAAATGTAATGAAGCATCATTAGAACCATGATAATCATCATATAAAATATTTTTAGTAAGGTTTGTAATATCAATATGTAATACAGAATAAGGAAACAAAGCAAAAATAAAAATTTACATGAGAAGCTAATGAGTTATCATTAAATTATAAAATATCATGTGAATAGAGGATAGACCAGCATATAGGTTATGTGGATGTCAAAAGCTACAAATGGTTAGCATTTTTAAAACCAAACTAAAAATCAACATCCCTATGAAATAATAAAACATGTTAATCATGCAAAATAAGATATTAAAACAGCAAGAAAAACTAAATGAGCATATAAACAACATGAATCAACTTTATCTCATAGTGGATTGGTGCTATTGTTGAAAATAGCCCTTTCCCAATCCTTGCTTGAGCTCCATCATATGAAAATGATATGAAAATGCTATGAGAAAAATGATATGGAATGCTAAGATGATAAAATGGACAAAATGGAGTTCTCGAGTTTAAGAAATGACCTTGCATAGAAGACTGTGGAGGATTTGACTTTGAAGAATGCACCTCTATTTGTAGGTATTCTCAAATGCTAAGAAGTGTTGAAAAGGGACCAATGTGGGACTAAACATGAGCCAAAGAGGCCAAAACTTTTCAAGTTAGTGGTTGATGCATGTGCAAGATTTGAAGTGTGTGCTTAAGGGGGTTTCAAATTCATTTGAGTAAATGCTGAGGTGGGGGACATGTAGAGTTATTAATTGCTTAGTTGGATGTACATACCCACTTGATTTTGAAGATTCAAACTTGAGGGAATATTCTCAAAGATGCCATGTTGATGGAAAATGTTGGTTGTCATCCAACCAAAATTGATTTGCAGTGGCAAAATATAGAATGTGACGTAAAATTGGAATTAAGATTAATCAAGGTTAAGTGCTTAATGATGATTAGGATACTTTGAATTTTATGACTTAAATATTTGATTTATTTAAATCAGAAAAGGATGGAAAATGACTTGGAGACTTTTAATTAAATAAATTTTGATTTATTTAATTAAAGGATGATGTGAGCCTTTGATTTATTTAAATGATAAAGACCTGATTTACCTGGTGAATGGTTGATGAGCTTGATTGACTTTGTGAAGAGTTACGCAATATTGAGGCCACGCATGTCTACGAGGATTCAACATTATATAGAAAATAATTATCCACATTAAAATCATCATCATGCATATAATAATGTAATTCATTCAAAGTACATGAATACATGGACATTGGGATAATATTATATGTAGAAAATATATTCTAAAGAGATATGCTAATGTAATGTAGAGGTAAAGTAAATACAACATAATTAAAATACATCATAATGGATGCATCACATCATACTTCCTTATTTAGTATATACTTTTATTATGGTGATATAACATAGGAACATCATGGAAGATTTGGAGAAAGTAACTAACAATATTTAATAACTCAAGGTTTGCACTTGTTAGTTTATGAAAGATGGAAATGATAAAACATGTTAAAATAGTAATTTAATATAGAATAAATTATGAGAGTTCATTTTCATCTCAAGATTATTATTTTTTTTCTTTGGTGTGGTGGGCTAGGTTCATAATTTAGGGTTAGAACTACACCCATGAAAATTTCTAATACTTTTAGATGATCTTATAGACTCAACATTCTACATCCCTCTTCATTTGTAGTTGCACTTCCTTTACTTTTTCTATTTTTTGAAAATTAGGTTAGTATTTAGAAAGGCCTTTGGAGGATTACCTATATGTTGCAAGGGGAAATTTTATCCTTGGTCAACCCTTCAATAAATTAGATAGAATATTGAGATAACCAATCAAAGTAGTGCAAATGCTCATGTGATGAATATATATATCTATATTCATTTTAAGGCATTAAAATAAAATTTTCTCCCCATTAAATATAAATTATAATAATTTAAGAGAAGAGCACGTTGTGAGATTAATGTCATTTGATGTCTTTAAATACAAGAAAATAACAATAAATTGCATAAATATGTGTTTAGGTTGCAATTGGTAGGAAATGAATGGGTGAGAGATGGTTAAATTTTGAATTTAATTTTTAAAAATTTAGGGTTCAAGATTTAGCTAGTGTCAACCTTGCACACATAGAAATGACTTGAGACATACAAAAGACTCATGTATTAAGATGAAAAATGGATGTAGATAGATATGTGTAAAAATAGATATAATTAGTACTCGATTTAGAGGAGTATATTATAATATGCATATGTGTATATATAAAGTGGGGGCATTTATATACATACACATGTATATATGTATACATATGTACACATATATGTGTATGTATATATAGATAAATAGATAGCTAGGGTAATATTTATGAATAAATCAGCATAAATGGTATAGAAAAGGATCTCAAATGTGTATAAGATTATATAATTTATCAATATATAAATATGTTAAGATATCCTCTCAAAATGCATGCAAAATAAATAAAAAATGAAAAAACTTGAAAAATTCATAGTTATAATTATTTACTTAATAACTAATTATTTTTAGTTATAATTATAAAGGATCTATTAATGGATCCTTTTCCCTATTAATTTTTTTGAATAACCTAAAACATGGATGAAATATCAATACTAACCATATTATACCTATGAAACCCACCTTGTTCTATTACGAGACCTAAGAACCATATAATCTAAATTATTAATATTCAACATTTTCTAAGACTTATTTCAATTATGCACCTCTTTCAAATCTTTCGCTTCCTACTCCTCCTCCCTAAAAAAGGATTTTAATGAAGGAGAAAGTGACTTATTTATATAATCAAGAATGGATTCTAGAATACAATCACCTACACTTGATTCTTTAGGAGTTAGAACATCTTTCCATGCACGCTAAATTTTAAATTCTACATGGAGATGGAACATTACTCACTTTTTCTATATTGGAAATTGATTTCTCCTTTTGAGGTTGAAAAAAATAATAAATGTGTTTCTTTCTAGTAGAATCCGAACTACTAACACTTGTACCTCTTATCGTTTGTAATAGGTTATTTGCTCCATCAAAATCATTGGAGTAGTTGGAATAGGCTATATAGAAAGAATGTGAAAAAATAAAGGAGATATGAAAATAAAAAATATACTCAAGAATATCAAATATTTATGTATCAAAAGACTAAAGGGCATGTGTAAGAAGTTGGGTCCACAAAATATTCAAAAAATGGAATTGCTTTTCCTAATTTTTAGAATTTGTCACAATTAGACTAAAAAATTTGAAGCACTTACACATTGAATCTTAAAAAATAGTAATTTAGTATTTTGAGTCTAGATTCCAAATATGTAATCTATTCTAATGCCTAGATGATAAAAATTAGTTTTTAATAGGCATGTATAAAAAAGAATTTTAAAAAGAATTTTTTATTACCACACCATGCACGTGTATGAACACCATAATCTAACCTTAGAAATAAAATAAATTTTTAATTCCTTTTGGGAAAAGATGTGTAACAATCTGAAAATTGACAAGGATATATTTTTCTATTTTTTTATTAGTTCTTTATTGGCCCTAATTGTGAGCATATTGTTGTCATTGATGTCAAAAGGAGAGATCAGAGATGAAATGGAGCTGGTATAAAGGGAAGATTGTAGAAATGTACTTGTTTGATGTCAAAAGAAGATCTAGTGTAGAAGACTTAGTCAAATTTGTGCTAAGTTTGTAGGTTTCGGAGTTCAAGCTTCGGGTTTACCGTGTGTCGCTTGCTAAAGAAGGAAGGTGTTTGGAGTTAGTCATTTTTTACTATGCCTCTAAGGTTCTGGGCATCAGGCATTAGTCATACCTAGATTACCAAGTCCCTCAGAGTGATGAAGTAAAATCCGCTAATTCTAGTGTATTTTGGACTTCAAACTTCATGTATACATCTTAATTTTGTGTTTGAAGGAATGGAGTATGGTGTATGAAGGATGTGTGTAAGCTAACACTCAAAAATTCAATGTACCTTTCAGTCTTCATAGTTTGAAGGAATGTTTGTCGGTTTGGCATGAAGAATGAGGGAACCTCGTAACCCCATGACGGTCCCTAAGGGGGTTTGCGATATGGCAGTAAAGAACCTGAATTCTCGCAATAGTCTGTGAAGGAGGTCTACAATATAGTGGTAACCCACAAACACTGCAATGGTCATTTGGATGGATGGTGCTAAAGCGATATCGTGTGGTACGATGGTAACTGGAAGAGTGATAAAGGTTAAGTGCAACATCACAACTGTTCAAATTGGTGTTGATAGTATTGTGATAAAGATCAACTAATGTGTTTAGGAAGATCAATGGTGCCCGCTAGCTCGCAACACCTATGGTGGGACTCGGTCTATACCTCATGGGAGAGAGAGGAATAGTGATGATGAAATGGAATTTTGATTAGATGGATGACAATGTATTTGGTGGGTCTAACAAACACGTGGTGACATATCGCTCAGTTGCTTCACATTGTTGTTGTGAAGTAAAGTGATTGAATGGTTCTCACGATGGGTGATGAATGTAAAGTGGAAGTGGAAGGTGACATCAAAGGTAGATAGGTGGTAGTTACTCACCAACCCATTCAGATTTAGTGGGACCATTGTCAGAGTTAGTGATATAGTGGGGGATGGTGTATATTGAATTGGAGTCACAAGATCATGGCACAAAGATTGGTGATCGATGAACCAGATTTAAATATGTAAAACTACAATGGTTAGGTTCATGTGAATAGGGTTTCAAGCTAGAAACCTACTCTCCTCGAAGTTAATTGGCTCAACTACACCAAAAACTAAAATGATGGAGGATTTGGTCTACTAAGCAGTGGCATAGATTTCAAAGATGATGAATATCATAATCAAATCAAATAAATATAGAAAGAATTAAATGTTGATTTTTTCCTAGAGTTTTGCAACTTGCTATTCATAGAAAGTTACCTGTGATAGAATTTAATGTTTTATGGCTTGATGCAGAGTTTGTAGGTGAAGAAACCCTAATAGTAAGTTTGAGATGATCTGGACGGTGGTGTGGATCTTGAGGCATTGGGTGTAGGTTAGTGAAGAAAAATAGAAAGAGACAATCAAAATATTGTCAAGGATGTGGCATTTGTATGAGTTGATGTGTTGAGTTTTCTATAGGAGAGTTAAGAGTGAATAGTCTGCAAGAAGAGAAAGTGCTAAAAAGAGTCATGTATCACTGAATGTGCAGCAGAGGTAGAAAGAAGAGAGGGTGAAGTGTAGTAGAAAAAGTATGTACAATTGGTGAATGAGTGAAACCCAAAAAAAAAGAAGAATATCATCAAGGGTTTATATTCAAGGAGCAATAAGATAGAACAAGATTGTTCTAATTGTAGAAGAGAGTGAAGTGTAGAGGAGAGAGAAAGAGAGTTTAGAGCAAAGGGGATGTGTTGTTGAGATTGCAGTATCAACAACAGAGTGTGAGTTGCAAAAAAGTGCAACAATGTACTAAATATATTGATGCATTATCAGGTTTTGCAGAACCAAATTTATGCATATATGAGTTTTCCATATTGTAGAGATTATTTCCTCATTTTTACTTGAAACATAGGAAAATGGTTTCTTTATGTTTTGGGACATAGAACAACACCTTTTTCCTACTATTATTCAAGGAAAACCCTAGAGATCTCAATCTAAGGCATGTGCAAGGGAGAAAGAGATCTTGCAATAGGGTTGTATTAGGGTCTAATTAGAAACTAAAAGGGGGTTCACCACCAAGCTAGGACATGGAAATACTAATTAAATGAAAGACCTAATGCTAAAACCTAGTGCAACACAAAGACCACTGGGTAAAACACAAAGCTATGTCACACTTTTACCAGCCAACTTGTAGAAGCTATGGCTAAGGATTTAAGTATTTCTAACTAAAAGAAATCAATTTTGGTCCGAGCGTAGCATGATGGTAGTTCATTCTACTTTTGGGAGTTGAATTACTTTTACGCAGCACTTTCAATAAAGTTGTTGGCGAAGCAAATATGCGGGCACCGCTTTAATGAGATCCAGTTACCAAAATAAAATTACTTGTTTTGACTTGAGTTTCAATAAAGTCTGCTAATGTAAAAAATATTTTTTCTAAAATATAAAAATAGCCTTTTGTAGATCCATAAGTTTTGTTTTAAAAAATGTATATATTTTAATAGTTTAATTATTATTTATATTTTCCTTTTTATTTTTACTAAATGTGGGTTATCAACACAAAATATTAGGTTGATTACCATGCCAGGAAAAATACTAAAACTTATTAAATTTTTTTGAAAAAATATACTGATGCACTAGATAAAAGAATCTATTTCAAGATTGGTATAATTTTTTCCATTTTAGATAAATATTTAATATGAAAGTTGACGTGGTTAGGAAACAGCTTATTACGATTCTGCTTACGACATATTTAAAATATATATTTATCAAAATTGAAAAAAATATATCCATGCACTAAAGGTTTAAAATTATAAATACACTGAAAATTTGAAAGAAAAAAAAAGTAAAATTTATTATAAAAAGTTTGACGTCTTATGCATCTTTATTTTTTAGCATTTTATCAACAACTAAATTATAGTGTTAATTTATTAAAAACTAGTTTAAAATATTTTTTTAATTTTTTTTTAAAAATACAAACATAAAATATACTAAAAATACATATTAAATACTAGTTTACATCATTTCAAAATTTAAAACATATATGCCACTTTTTGGTGATTCAAGTTTAAAAGTTGGATCAATGTTGGTCGTTTCCTTTATAAAGTGTGACACAACTTTGTGCTCTTACTACTAAATGACCTAAAAGCTTACATGTAAATCAAAACAAGGCTAAGAAATCATAGAAAAATTATTGCACTTTAGGGAATATGAATAATACCTAGAATGAGCTTTGAAACATTAAAAATACTAGAATTAGGGCACTCTGGGACTCATACACCAATCTGGGTGTATTAGTCCGAGACTAGGGTTTCTAGTCTAGAACAGGTTTCTAACAGTGTAGATTCAAGATTTGCAAAAATTTATAAATTTGCATGTAGTGGGACTCATACATGAATTCTAGTGTATTAGTCTTGTTCTACTTTTTTGAGAACTCAAATTTTAGATTTGTGCTCCAATCTCTGCTCTTCTTTCCCAAATTGATTTCTAGATCTGAACCTATAACAAGACCTGCAAAACAAAATATAGAGTTGATTTGTTTATGGGGGGTTTACCTCTATCAAACCCCTAGTTTGGTAATTAAAGCTTGATAGAAACAATGGATCTTGATTTCAAATCTGAACATAAACCCTAACCTTAAGTGTGTCTAAGATTAGGGAGGTATACGGAAATTGATGAAATCTATTCTGAGATGCATGAATTAGGGAAAACTTTAAGAAAACCCCACCAGGAGGAAGTTGTAAAAATCATAAACGAATCTTTCATACTTCCTTAAAAAAATATTAATTTTAGAGATTTTTTGTTTTCATGAAAAAAAACTCAAAATCCCCATTTAGTAGAATCTTTGCTTCAATGCTTGGGAAGTCCTTATAAGGAAAATCTGGAGAAATGATTTTTTTAAAACCACTAAAATATTTTTCATTATGAATTAAGAAAATCTATTTTCAAACCAATAAAATATTTCCATTGGCAAATTAAACCTATTTTCAAATGAGAAAAAATAATTTTTTTGGTGATTATTTTTTTTTCAAACTTAAAAATAAAATTCATTAGCGAATTAAACCTATTTTCAAATGATTTTCTAAGGTTCCATGCTTTAGCGACCACACAACATTATGGACCATGACTGTTCAATGAATTTTCAATGGATGGCTATATTTTCATTTTGAAAGTATATCTCTTAAGCACTAGATTTGTGAATGGAAACCTTCAGAATAACACTAGAATTGTTAGATGTGGACACATGGCGAGATCAAGGGTCATCATCGTGGTAATGAATCTGACGAGTTGGATTTTGGTGATGAGCGATAGAAGAACTTAAGTGGAAAAAATATGCATGTGCATTAAGTTTGTTTTAAAAGAGGGACCGCCTAGAAAGAACATAGGACCAAGGATTAAAAACTTAAGATTTTTTTACACAAAGGATGTGGAACATCAATCTAACCATGACTGTTCGATGAATTTTTGATGCACGACTTTAGTTACATTCCAGAAGTATATCTCTCAAGCACTAGATTTGTGAATTGAAACCTCC
This sequence comes from Sequoia sempervirens, assembly GCA_007258455.2. NCBI lineage: Eukaryota > Viridiplantae > Streptophyta > Pinopsida > Cupressales > Cupressaceae > Sequoia > Sequoia sempervirens. The sequence goes on from VDFB02019466.1 coordinate 9,074, forward strand.
AGAATAACAATAGAATCGTTAGATGTGGATGCGTGGTGAGATCAAGGGTCATCATCATGGTAATGAACTCAATAGGCTGGATTTTGGTGATGAGTGATAGAAGAACTTAAGCGACAGAAATATGCACGTGCATAAATTTAGTCTTAAAAGAGGGACTGCCTAGGAAGAACATAGGACCAAGGCTTAAAAACTTAGGATTTTTTTTTTGATCAGTGATACTTTTTTATTTTATTAATTATAAATCAAAAGATACATATTCTACAAAGTTCGCAACATCCAAAAACTACCAAAAAAGTTGATCTGTGAAACTCAAGTTTATTTTATTAATTATAAAGAAAAAGATACAGATTCTACAAACATCGCAACATCCAAAAACTACTAAAAAAGCTAAATCACTAGCTCAAAAACCAGAGTATCAGAACTTCCCTAAATAACTACACCTTTGTACTACCCAAATGAGTAACAACCTATACCCAAGCCCCAAAATGATTACAATTTCATAGCCAAACTAGGCTTAACCCCAAAATTCTGACACAGAGGCTAAAAAAAAAACAAAAAACTACACTTTACGTTAACCATTATTACTCATTCTTCTTCGAAGACTCGCCTATCTCCAATGGCAGTATCTCCTTTAATGGTTTTGGCTTCTTCCATGGATGTAGTCCCTTCTTTTCATGCATAACCTCTCTGGAAACTTCTTTTATATTTTCAATTGTTTCCTCTAATGCCATTAGCTCAGCACAGATTTTAAGTGCTTTCCACCCATGCTCGGCTCCTTCCCACCACCAGTCTTTAGTGCGACCCTCTGGCCATCTGATGAAGAGGTGATTTAAATCCGCAAGCTCTGGACCCCCACCATCCATTCCTTCTATTTTTACCACCCCTACTCATAGTATTGCCTGTTGCAGAATGCTTTCCATGTCCACTAAAAAATATTTATGCACCAGATTTTTCATTACTCTCCTCACCTCGTTCACTGGTTCTCCTAAGTCTAAACCCCAAGCCATGACCAACAAATAGATATCCATATTGATTCTGAATCTATGTGTCAATTTTTTGAATCCATCCCCCAACATTATTTGAATTGCTTGCACCACCTGCTCTTCCTTGTAGAGAAAAACCTTGCAGCCTTTGCATAGATGCTTTACCCACAAAGGGGTCCAGCTTCCTTCACGATGTCATGGTGAAATTGGCCTCCATTACTTTTTTGTTTCACTAGCTTCCAACCTATCACCCACCACCGAAAGGATACAATCCTATTATCCTTACACTTAAACTCAAAGAATCATCAAGGGTGATAGGTGAATGTCATTATAACACCTCATTTCACCATCCTTCTCCATAAATGAACTGTACTTGTCACCTTTCTATTTTAATTCACCAAAGTTGATGTTTTGGTACTTTTCCTAACCTTAATAACTTAGTTGCAAGTCTTTCTTGATCATCTTTGTAGTTGGTGGGTCAAAAGTTTCAAAAAATTTGAAACTTCAGACTTTGGTTCTAAGGTTCCAAATTTTAGTGACCATGCGACATTATAGGCCAAGAATGTTTGATGAATTTTCGATGCACGACTGTAGTTGCATTCCAGAAGAATATTTCTCAAGCACTAAATTTGTGAATGGAAACCTCTGGAATAAAACTAGAACCATTAGATGTCGACACATAGCGAGATCAAGGGTCATCATTGTGGTAATGAATCTGATAGGTTGGATTTTGGTGATGAGCAATAGAAGAACTTAAGTGGCAGAAATATGCATGTGCATTAAGTTGTTTTTAAAAGAGGGACCTCCTAGCAGGAACGTAGGACCAATGCTTAAAAACTTAAGAACATTTTACACAAAGGATGTTGCAAATCAATATAACCACGACCATTCGATGAATTTTTGATGGACAGTTGTAGGTGCATTCTGCAAGTAAATCTCTGAAGCAGTAGCCTTGCAAATTGAAACCTCTAGAATAATAATAGAACCGTTAGATGTGGACATGTGGCGAGATCAAGGCTCATTTCTCTCTTTTCAATGACTCGGCGTATTACATTTCATTTAATTGAAATTCTCAATCTTTTTGAAGAAGGTGTGGTAGTCATACTGCTCGTGGTGATTAATGCCATATGAACATCTGAAGTGATTGATTGGACAACTCATGAGTCATAGCTTTAATGAAACAAGATTTGTAATGATTTCATAATTCATATCGTTTGAGTGACACTGGCGTCTGGCGATTTTGACAGCTTGTCACTTGTCATCTTGAGGTACAGTTTGCATGTAGCTAGACGTCAATCAAATTAAACATTTTTATTGTACATGTAAGGATTAAGTTATTGCTACACAAATCGATTAAGTTGGTTTTTTGGTTTGCGTGAATCACCATTATGATTCATGATTATATGATATACCTAACCTCACAGTGCACACATGACATGTGTGAGGTGTACATAGGAACCAGGCTGGAAGTGGCACTATTGGTGGTACCGTTGGACCATAAATAACTAAATAAGGATTGTGACTAGTGAGCACAACTAAAATAATTTGTTGAAGGCTAAAGGCCTTACTATTGAGTGCAATTTTTGAATTATCGTAAGGGTTTTCATTTTGTAGGGTTAATAAGGATTTAGGAAGAAGATCATGTGGCATTATTGGGGATACTCTAAATTCGCCTACCTACAATTATGTAGTCACAAAGTCAATGACCAATTTTGTTTAGGCTTCAAGTTCAGAATGGAAGGAATTGGAAAGAAGTTGATTTGGTTCACTTGACTTCTCATATAGGTTTTGAACCAGAAGAGGTGCTCTGATGGGAATAATTGCTATTCCCAGTGCATGGAAGCTGCAAGTAAAATATGGGAGCAATTTTACAACCCCTCATCTTCTACTTGACTTTGATTTTCAAAGGGGAGAAGTACATTTTGTATCTTCACAACTCCCATTTCCCCAGTTTGATTGTCCCCCCTTTCTCCATGTAGTTATTTTCAAAGCTACCGGCTGATCCGGGAAGTCCCATGTGTTTATTTTTAGAGCCCATGGTTGACCCAAAAAGTCCTATTTATTTTTGGAAAAACATGTATTACATTTACGTTTTCACTAGCGTTGTGAAGCTTGGTGCTTGCACCCATTTACATTTATGCTTATGTAATAATGTGACATTGTCATTCAGTTGCAATAAAATAAATGGAACATTACAATGAAATTGATGAAATCGCCAACCAATTGTGCTATTAAAAGCATAGAAAAGCAATTGTTGAATCTATTCATATAATTTTTTTCAACTAGAAATTATCTATTTATGAAATAATTGCATGAAGATTTAAAACAAAGTAAAACATAAAAAGCAAGCACAAATACTAAAGTTAAGTACACTTTCGAATTGATTTAAGTTTTTTTGGTTGCATGAATCGTGATTATCACTATACCCAACCTCACACGTGACATGTGTGAGGTGTACACAGGGACCAGTGTGGTAGTGGCACTATTGGCGACACTATTGGCCCATAAATAAGGATAGTGAGCACAACTAAAATAATTCATTGAAGGATAAATGCTATATTATTGACTCTCGAGTGCAATGTTTGAATTGTCATAAGGGTTTTCATTTTGTAGGGTTAATAAGGATTCAGGAACAAGATGATGTGGTATTATTGGGGATACTCTAAATTATCCTTCTTGTATTTATGTAGTTACAGAGTAAAAGATCAATTTCCTTCAAGTTCAAAATGGGTGAAATTGGAAAAAATTTGATTTGGTTGACCTAACTTCTCAGATAAGTTTTGAGCCAGGATGGGGAGCTTTGATGGAGATAAGTGCTCTTCAAGTGCATGGAAGCAGCAAGTAGAAGATGGGAGTAGTTTTACAACCCCTCATCTTCTACATGACTCTGATTTTCAAAGTGGATAAGTACATTTTGTATCTTCACAGCTCCCATTTCCCTAGTTTGATTGCCCCCCCTTTCCCCATGCATTTATTTTCAGACACCATGGTTGGCCCCACTTTCCCCATGCATTTATTTTCATAAACCATGGATGACCAAGGAAGTCCCATGTGTTTATTTTCAGACACCATGGTTGGCCCCCCTCCATGCATTTATTTTCAAATGACAGAGAGTCAGAGACCATGGTAGAAGCTTGGTGCTTACACTTACATTTGTATTTGTACTATGTAATAATGTGACATTGACAATTGTCATTCAGTTATAATAAAAAAAATGGTTGTGCTATTAATGCGATTATGTGACATTGTAATTCCTTTTATTAATTCCTTTACAATGTTAAGTGTTATTGTGCTATTAATGTGACATTGCAATTCATTTTATAAAGGTGTTGATGTGAATTCTAGTGCATTAAAGGTTGAAAAAGACTTTAAAACACATGTCTACTATTTATAATATATATCATAAATTACTTAACCGTTCAACGAACATTTGATGTATGGTTGTAGTTGCTTTCTGGAATGAAATGCATGAATTGCTATGGTTGCGAACCTAAATGTATGGAATCACCCATTAACCATTAAATTTACAAAGATCAATGGTTTAGATTCTTTAGAATTTGTTGTCAATATAGGACTAAAAAAACCACTTTCAGTTTATACTACTAAGTGATTTTATTTTTAAGTGAGAGTGTTAGCACATAGGGAGATTTTAGTCTTCAATTTGCTCATTGCAGCACACCACCCTATTCTAGGTTCCACAGTTCCACTTTCAAAAAAGCCATTCTAGAAAACTAGTTTCCACGATTGTCGACATTAATCTTTCCAAGAATAAAAAGTCAGGTAAGTGAAAGAATTCCTGTGGCTACGTTTCATTGTTTGACATTTCTTAAAATCTTATTTTGTCAAACTTTGAAGTTTGGATTTAGGGCTAAGAGACTTAATAATTAAGAAAAATTAAGGAGGACTAATAGGGAATTCATAGTTTCACATTGTATAAGCATGCCTACCAGCAATACCACTAGAGCAATGTAAGATAGAAAATACATTATGCAAAATTGCTTAAAACCCCAGGTTTCATTGATGAATACCATGATATTTATGATCCTGAAACCTATGGTAGGCATACCTTAAAACTTATATTTCCATCTGGGAATAAGGCCTCAAAGAAAATGCAAGTTAATAGTATCAGTGCACCATGGGTAACTGGATTAGGGTGCATGATGTTAAATGAAGTTTTCCCTTGCCCTAAATTTATCATGGTTTGTGCCCGAAATTATGATGATAACAAAAGAGAAATTGTTAATAAAGATAGCAAATAAGAAGTTTTATCCATTAATGTAGAAGAACTTGGAAAAGTGTTGGGGTTTACAACCATAGAATTTGGAAATGTCCACATTGACCTCAAAAAGCTTACTAGTGATTATGAAGCAGTGGATGAAATGGATAAAAATTCTTTCTTAAACAAAATAGTTTAGGATAGAAACAAATTGAAAGGTGATCATAAGCCTCCTTATGATTTGGATATTTTTGGACCATGGGCTCAGGATACTATTTCCATGCTAGCATTT
>VDFB02019468.1:0-18406 GCA_007258455.2 Sequoia sempervirens
AGAGATGAATTCATCAAGGGCTTCATCTAACATGCACAATTCATCACTACTAAAGGATTTGAATGATATGATTTCTCTAAGGTTAACCATTTTTTCTTTTTTTCTTTTGATGTTTTTGGTTTTTTGTTTTCATTTTCTAATGAATTCCAAATGTAATCTAATCTAATTGAACTATGAACTAATGCTGAAATTGAAAAGTGCAAGAATATAATTCTATCCACAATTGTAATGAATGCAACTTATTCTAATTCTAATGATTTGAATGTAACAAAAGTATGCAAACTGAAATAAAAAGATTTTAACAATAAACAAAAACTCAGAAACAAGGAATTTAACTCTGAAAATGGAGTACAAAATCTACACTGGGACTAATTCTCCCAAGGTGGTGAATGAATTCATTTTTATGCTTTTTATGTTGTATGATCTGAAAAATAAGTGCAAATGAAAATTTTGTTTGATTTTTAATGAAATGAGATGCAAAAATTGAAGCTATATGAGCTTTCAGTAATACAAAATTAGAAACCATATAATGCCAATTAACTAATGCAAACCCTAATGCAATGTTAATGCAAGAAAGAGATAGGATGGTGATGCACCAAAATTATGATGTTCTAAATGCAGGTTCACCAAAATGAAAGGTGGAAAATTGTTTTCTTTTCTAGGGTTTAAGACCTAGAATGATTGAGGTTCAAACCCCTTTGGGGTGGTATTGTTGAGTGGTTATATTGGGGATAAGGTCCCCCATTTGTGACCTCACCAATTCTCTAGGTCAAAAGCGTTTACCCCTTGAATAAATAAAAAGACCTAGAATGATAATCTTCACTTTCTCTCATTCAAGAACAAACCCTCAAGATTTCAATGCAAAGGAGAAAGAGATATTGCAATAGGGTTGTACTAGGGGATGAATGTAACTAATGAGGGGTTCACCACCAAGTTAAGAATTGGAAAGAAAAATGTAATGTAGGAAGCAATTCTAAACCCTAATTCAATGCAAACCTTAACTAAATGACCTAGGAATGCAAATGAAACAAAACAAAAAGCTACATAATGGAATGCATGCATGTGGAAATCTGGAGATGAGTGGAAGGAGGTCTAGAACACTCAAAAATATGACTTTCTAACCTATTGGGACTCATTCGCCAATCTAGATGAATTAGTCCCATATCTAGATTTTTGCACAAAACTGGTTTCAGGGAAAAGGGTATCCGAAACTGCAAAAATCTCAAAATTGACCTAAATTGGGACTCATTCACCAATCTGGGTGAATGAGTCTAGTTAGGCTTTTCTAGAGTTTGAAAGTCTGAATCTGGTCTTCAATGTCTACTCTTTCTATTCCTCTTTGTTTCCGGATTTGAAACCCTAATTTCATAAATATATATGACTTTTTGGTGAATATTATGACCTTGTAAATGGGCAGACAACTCCAAAAACTTTCTACAAGCTTGTAACCTAATCTTCAATGATCCTTCAAGTGTTCAAAGCACCTGGATTTGCAATTACACAAAGAGAGATAAAAAGTGTTGATTGTTAGGGAATAGGGGTTTTCCTTGGTCAAACTCCTTACATAGGTAATTAAACCAAATGATGAGACAATGAAATGAAGGCATGAAACATGAAACAAAGAACATGAATCATGAAAAATGATACCTTGCAAACGATATCTTGTAAATCTGCAACTCAACATGAAATGGCCATGAAGGATGTAGATCTTGATTTTGACAATAGGAGTAGAAAAATGCTTGATCTTGGATCTTCAATGCTACATCACAACACTAGCTCAATAAAATGCTTGATGGTTGATATTCTTGACATGATGATGGATCTTGTATTGCTGCAACAATTGATGGAGAATTCTACCCTTTGAATACTTTATAAATAATCTTGAATAATCTCTTGATGATCTTGTGAAGTCTTGGAATGCTTAAATCTCACTTGCTTGACTTGATAACATGTAGACCTTATGAAATAATGATTTTTAAGCCCATTTATATAGAAAATCTATCTAATATCTCATGTATTAGATCCCAAAGGCTGACATACATAAAATTTGAACTTAAAACCCAGTTTATCTCACTCAAAACCTTGAAAATAGGCCAAATAGGACTCATTCTCCAAGCTAAGTGAATGGATCCCACTTGGATGGACTCATTCACCCAAAGTGGTGAATGGGTCCCATATGGCCTATTTTGATTGCTAAAGTGTTGGGGAGTGTGTAAATTAAGCTTATTTGTTGATCTTGTTGGGTTTTTAATTGAAATATGCCTTGGGATGCATAATATAGGGTCTTAGGGGCCTATTAATGATGATATTAAGGTCATAAATGCAATAGGTTCCAAAATCCAATCTAAAAGTGTAAAATAATGCACTTTACATTATTAAATTAAGGCAAAATTGGGTCTATTTAGCTTAAAAGGGCCCTAAATCCCATGTGAATGTGTACAACACATTACAACATTAGATTAGGTCTGTTTAGTTTACAAGCCTCCTAAATTTAATGTGAAAGTGTAAATAAATACATTTTACAACATTAAATTAGGACATAATTAGGCTTATTTAGCTTAAACGGGCCCTAGACCTAATGTGGATGTGTAAAACACATCACAACACTAGATCAAGGCAACATTAAGTCTAATTTATCATTAATTATTCCTAGGTTAAGTGTGAAAATGTAAGTGATGATATTTTTTGACACTACACTAGTACTCATGTTTAAGGTAGCACACAGATGTGCAAAGGATGGGTATTTTATTAAAATATTTTTTTGTAGTGGCTACTACTTGTAAGTTTCCAATAAATACTTTCTATACATCAAAATAAAGTAAAGAATAAGATATTTGAGAAAAAAAGGCCTGGTATCGAGCTATGAAATTAGTTACCTTCTCATGAGGTACCTGCTTGCAGTAAATGAGATAATAAATACGATCTTCAGTCCAATGTTGGCTTGGAACTAGTTTACAAGCTTTAGTTGAAATTGAAAATGAAATTAGCATGCAGTGAGAAGTACCATTCCAAAGTGGCATCCTTAAGAGAGTGCGGGATGGAACTTTTACAAGAGTGCATCATAATGGAAGAAATCTACACACATGACATTGAAGGATGGTATGTGTGTCTATGGATCCTTGTGACCACTGTAATTTTTAAATTTTAGAATCTCCACCCCTTGAGGGATAAGAGTGTTTAGGATAGTGACAAATAGAGGACTATGATGAAAAAAAGATTAGAACATATGTTGGGAGGATGAGTTAGCCAATTTTTCCAGCTGATTCTACATATGCCCCATTTTCTATAAAAGAGCATTGAGGACATGATTAGTAGACAAAGCATGACCAATGGAACCACCAAAAAAACAACCAACACCTGCACCAATAGAGCCCCTAACACTAACACCAATAGAGGCACCAACACCAACACCGACACCAACACTAGAAGTAGGGATACTTTGAACCTCAAGTGTAGATTAACTAAATCCTAGAGGAACCCTATTTACTTTAATCATATGAAATTTATCATGCACGACGTTGGTGTTAGTAGAGTGACCTATGTCAGCCATGCACACAGACACCCCAAGCATCAAGATTTGTAACTATCATCCATTGATATCCAAACTGACATCTTTGGTAGCACCCAAGGTAGAGGTGTAGGATGCGACATGAATATCTACAATATCTTCTATACCTCAGAGAAGCTCTAATCCTCTTCATTCTTTAGCCATCAAGATCCTTAAGCTTTCAACAATAGGAGCCACTTGGGAAAATCGATAATCTCTTTCCTAGAATCCTCCAAGATCTTGGAGTCTCATTTCCAACAAGTAAATTTTATCTGTAGTAACCCTGAGACTAACTTCATCTTCCACATAAGAGGCATATTTAGTGGGTGAGGTAGGAGGGTAGTAACATGAGTTGCAACTTCATGGGCATGAGTGAATTTGATAGAGAGTCCAATAGAGGTCTTTGAACAAAATTTGGGTTGGATTGGGGAGGACTAAACCTTTTGAATCCCATTCTTATGTTTCTATAACTCCTCACTACGTATCTAGAAGTCATAGATTGGGTCATAAAGCTCATATAAGATTCACAACGCACTATCCACAACATGCCCTAAATATGCGAGAATAATTTTTTTGAAATAAAGACAAGGAGCAAAGGAAGGTTCACATTAGGTTCACCAAAATGTAATGGAGATGATCCAATACTCTTGAGTCTCTAGGATAGGGAAGAGTCTACAAGGGACAAATTTCTAAAGGTTACCTCAATGATGAAAGCTCAAGTGATGGGGTGACAGGATCTCAACTAGAGGTCTATAGTATGGACCAAGGATGATAGTGCGATGTGCTAGTGTCTTTATTGTTCACAAGCATCTTGTACGAACATAAAGCTGAGTTTGGCTAGAAACATTTAAGACCTACAAATAAAGAAAATGCTAAAGTCTGATAGTTTTAACAAAAAAAAACAAAATGCAAGAAATACGTAAAATGTAAAGAAGTACAGTAAGAATAATACTATAAAGACAAATAAACTAATTACTAAGAGAAATGATAATCAAGAGGAAAATGTGTTCAACCCACAATGGGTCCAACCTCCCACAAGCTCCTCATAGATGAAAACTTGCACACATGAAGACAAGAAAATGTTGGGGTTTCTTTTTAGGGCTTGCCTTAGTCAAACCCTTGCTTTGTTGTTTCCACCTCCATAGACAACCAAATAGACCATGATATAGAAATATAGATAAAGAAAGCAATAGACAAGGCATAGAGTATGCAAATACAACAATATGCTAACTATGAGAATGATAATGCTATGAGATGACATAGTTACACTCCCTTCTATAAGCTTGGTGAAGTTGAGAGAAAGAGTGAGAGCTTCAGAGATGTGAAGCAATTGTGTGAGATTGGTGTAGAGCTTGAAACCTGCAAGAATAAAGGTGTAGAGAGCAAGAAGAAGAATATAAGTGCTTAAATTTGATAAGAATTGAGAAGAATTAAGTTAGAGGTGATAGAATGAAGTTGAATGAGCAAAGGAGGGAAAGGAATGGTCAAATTGCATGCCAAAGAGCCATTCTTGGGTGCGTCTGCAACTACAGAGGTATTATTCTTTGCAAGTATGTGACAATGTAACATCCCAATGGTCATAGGATTGGGAATCTTTTTAGGATGTTGATGAAGTGTGTAGATGTCTATGTGGTGTGGAAGCGTCCTAGGAAAAATTCCTCCATTGATAGAAAATGATAAGGCATGGATAAAAATGAAGGCTTAGGATGGTAGGTTTTTGCATTATCAACCTATAAGGCTAGAGTAAGGGCAGTGTTATGGTAAATTGTATAAGGGTGCAATTTTATGCCATAAGAAGAGGTTAATCTTAGTTGGATCTAGGATCACTTTTCCTACATCACAATAATCTTATAACACTATCAGAAAATGATTACTTATCTTTAGGTTTTCACTGACCTGCTATTTTCTAATGCAACAATGCTTGTAAGCTCACAAGTTTGGAACTAAACAAAATGTATAAAAATAAATCAGAGTTTTGATTGTATTTATATCAATCTCTATTTGAAAAATTCTATGAGATTTTTAAATTGTATAGTAAACACTTGGTGAATCTTAAATGATTATAGAATGATATATTTAAATGTTGGAGGAATGACACTTCAATAAAACACATATGTTGTAATGTTCAAGGAAATTATGGACCTGGGATTAACATGGAGTTATCACAATATTATTGAAATGGGTCCTCATACATAGCTTTTTCTAATGTATTGGAGAAATGGGTCCTCACATGTAGGGAACATTTAATGTTGTTGGTGAAATGTGTCCTAATACATAATGTCATTTTAATGGTATTGGCCAATATGTGGATTTTTTAATACACGCTTCCAAAATTCTAGGTGAAACTATTAATTAGACTGGATTAGAAACATGTAGTTTATCATGGATAAATTATTAATTAAATATACCTCATAAAATAAACTGATGGAAGGGGCGGTGGGCCTAGCTCAATTGGCTAAAGCATCCTATTGTAGACAAGAAGTCATGAGGTCTAGTCTACCCACCATCCCCATAGTACTGTAGGGCATGTCACACCAACGCCACTAGTCACATGATTTTTTTTTACTAGGTGCACTACAGTTTATAGGGGGCAACTACCTGATTTAGATTTCTATAGTCTAAAATAAAATAAAATAAAATAAATTGATGGAAAATTGAGATGCATTGGACCAAGAATTTCTAAAATCCAAGTGATTTGACCATTTCATTAGTTGCAATGTGCGCACAAATTTTGAATTGGTTGATATGAACTATTCTCCAATTGGTGAAGATCCACCACTAAAATAATCCTTGGCATTGGAAATTCATGGTATCTTTATTCAGCCTTCCACATAAAGTATTACATCAAAGCATGGTGAAATCCCAACTCTTGTACTAGGCTAGTCTAATATTTATTGTATTGCATTCCACTTTCATCAAGTCTCAATTATCAATTATCTAGCATCATTTTTGTTATTTCTTGATGTCTTCCAATTTTGTAAGAAAATATTAAATCAAATCTAGAGCTTGTTATAAGGAGAAGATAATATTTTACCAAGATCTCAAAGATATTTATTGGCACCTCTAGTTTTTCATATTGTAGGTGCAAGATAGTTGAATCTTTTTACATAGGGTTTGAAGATTCCAAGGTCAAATATACATGACTCAAGGATCATTTTCATAGTCAAAATCCATTCTATAAATTATTGGTCAAACATATGAGCGCAAAATTGATGTCATGTAAATTTTGAGAATGAGCCATTTATATTTCATCATTTTATTTCCAACACCAAATATTAAATTATCATAAATTATATTCAAAACAATTGACAACTACCTATCTACTAAATCATTTCACTATTCTTAATTTTTAAACTTAATCTATTACAACTCTAAATTAAATTAGTTTAATTATATTAACTATTATATTCATACAACCTAATTCTAAAAGGAAAAAAATCTATATAAAAAATAAATCTTTCATAAATGTTGAACAATGAGGTAGATTTTCCCCTTTGATCCATATCTACTGGTAAATGGTAAATGTGAATTATCTAAAATTTAAGCACTCCTACATTAGCCAATTTGGGTTTCTTCCTCAATTTCCCACTTGTCCACTCTAAAATTTAGGAATTGATATGTATATTTTTATAGGTACATCCTACCATACATTTAATACTACTAGTAATTACCCTTGGTGTGCAATAGGTATGCCGGAGTGGTGTGGAAGGTCAACTAGGGAAAATTTTGGTCTTTGTTTTGTATACATTTGTGTAGTATATGAGGTCAATTGGTAGGCCATTTATCAAATGATGTTGTTTGTGCAACAAAGGTCTCAATGTTTAAGCAATAGCTTCAAATAAATTATGCTTTCACTTATAAGGATCCAAACATGACTGGAAAAAAACTATTGAACCAGGACAATAATCAAGAACCATTACCAACAAGTGCATGTTAAGTTTACTATATGGAGTGAGAGAGAGAAGGATAGGTAGGGATAGAAAGAGGGAGAGACATAGATAGAGAGCATGAGACATGTTTAGAGATTGAGGGGTGGAGATAAAAATATAGGTAAAGATTATGATAGAGCGAGAGAGGAATATGGAGAAACATAGATAGAGAAATAGAGGTAGAGGGATAGTCAACAAGAGAGAGGAGATAGAGAGGGAGAGATAGAGAGATGGAATTATTTTTTCCAAAGAATTTTTAGAGGTAAGCTATGCTATATTTTACATTTTAACTCAATGCAAATATAATTTTTTGATGGTAGAAATGTGCCCTTCTTTTGTAGTGAGATGAAATTTTCATATTTTTTAGTATGCTAAATTCTAGTTTATTGGTGTCTTGATACATATGTACTGAAATAATTATTATCTATGAAGATAAACAATTACTTGTATCAAAGAAACCCTTAAGAAAGCAATCACCATTAAATTAGATTCAACTTGTTATTTTGAAGAGAAGGTGCCACTTATTTGCAGATTTTATATTTTATTTTTCTTTGGTGTGTCATTAGTAAAATCTATGCAATGTAGAAAGGAGAATATATAAAGAGATACAGAGCATGAAGAAGAGAGAGAATAGATATAGAGGGAAATATGGAAAGTTTTGAGAGAGGGGGCAAGAGAAGGAGGAGACAAAGATATATATAAAGAAAAGTAGACATAGATATAAATAAGGAGAGAGTGAGATATAAAGGAATAAAAAGAGATATATGCATAGAGAGAGGAATATAGAGAGATAGCAGATAGGAGAAAAATAAGAGATGTAAAGGGAAACAAAGTCTAGGTTTTGATCAACTATTACATGTCAAAAATTTAAAGATGGCACTTGTCGATGAGAATCCACCTATCTACCCATCTCTCTCTATATGTCACTCTATGTGACTCCTTTATTTTTTATCTCTCTATCTTTATCCATGTCTCTCTCATATTTCTCTCTCTATAGCTCTCATGCTCCATTTTCTCTAAAATTTCAAACTTAAATCTATATGAAATTTTCAAATAGAATAAACTAAATGCAAAGTCAAAATATATATATTAAATAAAAAAGTAAAACTATTTTTTTTTGGAAGAATTAAAATATTAATAAAATCTATACTTAAGAAATATAATTAATATATTATAAAGATATTAACATTAATTGAAAGATGAGATCAATATTAATAAATAAAACAATTATAAATTTGACAATAAATATAGTTTTAAATTTTTAAATAAATTAAATTTCAAAATTGAAAATCTTTCTAAGCTATATTAAAATTGTTAAATCTAATTTTTTAACTTTTATATATTCAAATTTTCAAGTAAAACCAAACTTTAAAAGTTAAAAATAAAATGAAACCTATTAAAAAATAAAAAAGTCAATCTATAACTTAATTATCCAAAATAAATACTAAAAATCAACTCGGTGTAATTCTTAAAAAACAAGATCTAACATAAAGGGGGTAATTTTTTTATTAAATCCAGGAAACGTTACAAAGCAAGGGCATTAAATGGCCCTATCAAGTTCAACCAAGTGATCCAATTGATGAGACAAATCCAGGGGTAGTTGGCCCTGATCCACCAAATTCCAATCATGCATATGATCAAAAGCCCATTTAGCCAAGCAATCAGCAACACCATTCCATTCACGAGGAATATGATTGAAAGTAATATACTCAAGAGAAAAACACCATTCCATTCATCCAGCTCACATTAACCATATACAGCCTTTTCAGTAAGTTCACCACAACCTGGGAGTCAGACTCACATATGATCCTTTGGGAGTCAGACTCACATATGATCCTTTGCCATCCCAACTGACTGCCCCGCTCCACAGCCAATAAAATGGCTTGAGCCTCCATAAAATATAATTTCTATTAAATTAATCTATAATCATATTCTTCATCATTTATAAAAATAAAAATATATATCCTTTTGACTAATATAATATTTATTATCTATAAAATCTAATAATTACTATAAATTCAACTTAATTATATAAATGAATAAATAAATAAATTGTTAATTATTTTGTTACACATACTAGCCCTAATATTTTATGAAAGGGTATTTTATTTCCCATATTTAAGTTTAGATTTAAATAGGTAGGTTTGAAAAATTCATAATCTACTATAAGTTAGAGCCTCCCATGTAACATAAAACCTAACTTGACATTTTTTTTTCTACTAAAATTTATATATTTCATGTGTTAGAAATAATGAACTTCAATTATTAAAAAAGATACTATGTTCAAAATATAATTTCAATAAAGAAATGTGTTGTCTCGAACCATGCATTTGGTGTCCATTTGGTGTCATCTCCAAAGAAATGAAAATATTTAAATACTCCCACACTACTTGCAAAGGAAAAAATGGTGGGAGGAATTGTTGGCACAAAACAATTAATAAAAAGTTAGTTTATCTTTTCTCTATCTCTCTTTCCCTTTGTATGTTTTGTATTTCTCTCTTGCATGATTTATCTCTTTTTGTTTATTCCTCTCTTTCAATCTATGTCTCCGTCTATATCTATCACTTTCTATATATATCTCTATTCCTCTATATCTAACTCCATCTGTTTGGAGCTCTATCTCTTTACGTCTCTCTCCCTCTTTATCTCTTTTTACTCCTCTCTCTCCTTATCTATCTCTCTAAATCACTCTCTTTCTCTATCATTTGAGTTTCTCTCTTTATATATACCTCTGCATAGAATTGTCTCTCCCTCTATTTCTCTTTCTTTTTCCTCCTCTCTTTCTTTCTCTCTCTACCAAGGTCACTTAAACTATTAGATTTTTTGTGTTAATTTAATTGTTAATTGCAATAATTTATATTTATATTCAATAATTTTAATTATAGAATATAATATTATATATAATAATAAATATAATATAATTATTTTTTATATAATTCAATTTGTATTATATAAAATATATATTATATATTAATTATATATTGTATTACTTTTATATGTAAATTTAATTTATATTATATGAAAATATATTAATTATTAATTATAATATTTTATGTGTATTTAATCATTTTTATTATAGAATGTAATACATAATAATAATATAATTTATATATAATAAAAAATATAATTATATTATATATAATTTACTTGCATTATATAAAATATATCATATATTATATTATATTATATTATATTTATATTTAATAATTTCTAATGTAGAATATAATCAAAAATAAAAAATATTATCTTTTAATATTATTTTAAAAATAAATTTATATAATTCATAATTTATTATATATTTTGTTGTCGTGGTGTGAAATTGTTAGACATTGGGAAAATAAATTTGCATAACACTCAATATTTATTCTTCTCTTATTTTTTCATGTTTTATTTAAGGGTTGCAAACCACTTGTCTCCAGTTATAAAATATTTTATTTATATAAATAAAATATTTTATTTATATAAATATAATATTTAATTTATATTAAAATATTAAAATAAAATATATAATATTTATATTTATATAAATATAGAATATAATATATTAATATTATATATATTTTATATAATATTATATATTTGATATAATATTATATGTTTGATATAATATTATATGTTTGATATAATATTATATGTTTTATATAATATTATATATTAATTTATATAATTAGAATACATTTAGATAATATTATATTAATAATAAATAATATGTATAAATAATATATAACAAGCATAGAGCAACATAGTTCCTGCTTAAATGTTCAAGAATAGATCTGTTTTAATTTGTTGTGTGTGCAATGTTTTAGTAACAATGTTGATAATATAATAACTTTATAATAATCTTGAAATTTGTCAAATTTTTGGTTCATTTTACATTTGATATTGTTGTCATATTTGTACTGAATGTTGAAGATTGAGAAACTTTGTGATTCTACATTTAATGTTAGGTTTCTGCTAGTAAATTTTATCGCATGCAATGTCATGGTGTAAAATGGAAATTGCAAAGTAGGTGATTTTTGACAATAATATGGAGATTATTTTAAAACTGTTTGTAACTTTTTGGAATTAAACTTACCACTGAATGAAGTAATCCATGGGCATTTGTTCTTGGCTGAAGGTGGAAGCAAGAGTGGAATGCTATCATGAAGTGCTATTCGTCCGTTCTGCTTTGATCTACTGAGCAAAATTCTTGCTTCAAATTCTTGGGTGTACATGAGGACTGCTACTGCTAGAGCCCGACTTTGGCAGCGTATGTTTGAGCTGTTAAAGATAAAATGTCAAGGTTTGATATAACTAGAGATTCATCTAAAATTCATCTAAAATAAATAAGTTGTGAAACTTATGTTTCTGTACAGAGGATCTTATGTAAATGAACAAATCGTATTTCATGTAACAGAAAGTCACAAAAGAAAAATCGGTTTTGTCGGAAGGAAACATACACTCTTCAACTAAACCGGAAGCCCCTAAGAAGTATGTACCAAATATCAGACCTCAAAATGCAGTGCATCACTGTAAAAGAGCTACAACTCAAGAATATGTATATCTGTAAAACACATATATCATTCACTTAAAGTTTGCACTATATATACACTCATAGAGTACTTAATGCTAAGTAGTTAAAGACCTACTAAAAAAGAAGCCATTAAAATTAGATTGAACTCAGGAAATCTTCACCAGAATCCTGAAATAGGAGAAAATCAGCTAGTTGGAAGGCACTACTCTTAGTAGGTGTAAAGCCAAAATCCATAACTTTTGTCAGCATCTCCCAGCTTCTGCCAAAATAGTAGCTTTGAAAGAGGGTATATTCCATCAAAGCATAAGGGATTGAGAAAGTTTGTTAGATGCTGCAACACTGGCTGAAATGGTTGACCAGCGTTTGGATGAATTCCTCCACCAGTAACCCTATTTACAGGTGTCACTGATTGTTGGCGTTGAGGTTGATTTTGATAAGACGGGTGAGCATTCCAGGCCGCTTTTGAAAATCCACCTGAACACAGTAGCAAAAATGCGTAAAGTTTGCAGGGAGAGTATAACATAACCCTAATACAGTTTTGTAATGAATTAAGCCCCGTTACCATGCCACGTCTCATATTTCCATTGGAAATAATCTACAAGTCCCCAAAATCAAGTGAGTCTTATTATGTAATTAAAAGTGGCAGAAACAAACTGCAGAAAAAATGTTTTTTTGTCTACTATTCTGAAAAATCTGCGCATATCACTTAAAAAATTTAGACCAATAAAATTTATATGATAAATAATTTAAAAAAAATTAAGTTAAAAAAATTGCATCTCTATTTTACAAAAGATAAATATAAAAAAAATGATTTGTAAACAAATTTACATAACTAAATTTGCACATTTGATTGGCTGCAAGACAAACTAATAATCATTGTTTAAGTACACCACCGTGACTATAGTTCTTGCCAAGGCAGGAACTAATAATATATATAAATAATATATTATAATATAGTATAATACTATATGTTCTATATAATTTTATATTTTATTATTAAAATATTCAAACTTAATAATATAAATTATATAATATACTCTATTTTTATTATAAAATACATAAACATACTTCCTCTTTGATATGTATATAGTACATATATATTTAATATTTTACAGTATGGCCAGCCAGTTTCTCGGGGAAACTATAGGCACCATCTATTTCCACGGTTTTTATCACGTCCGTTTCTCCACTTTTAGTGAAAGGCTCGGTTTTTGAGGGCAGTTTTTGACCACTTTTAATTGCTGTTTTTGGGCTCTTCTCCATATGAATTTTTTTATTTTCTTTTCAAATTTACGGTTTCTCTTTTTTGGTTAGTTACACAAACTACCACTTATTAAATTATTTGAATTGGATGAATTTATAGATTCATTCTCTATAAGTCCCATTTACGTCTTTCTTAAATGGGGGTTCAGGCATTTACTGAAAGATATTTTGCAGGTTGCCGCGGCAGAATTGGAAACTTTCCTTTTATTGCATCCCTCGATTTTAGATGCAGCAGTTGTGTGGTAGCTATTGTTTGGATTTTAATAAGCATTTTCTTTTGGTAGTCTGTCTATATAGTATTCACCATGGCATTTGTTGAGCATAATTTCCATGCATTTATCTTTGTCTATTTGGAGGGTGGATCTCTTTGGGCATATGGAATTACTTTTATGAAAGAGTGTCTAATATGGTGTTATGATTCATGGCAGAAATACAACAAAGGAGACATCACTTTAGAAGCATGCCAAAAACATTTGCTATTGCAGAAAAGAAAATCAAACTTTTCAAAGTTTGATAGATCTTAGGGACTTGGCACAGTCTCATCAATATAATAGAGAGAGGTTAATCTGTCTATTCATTATTGTATAGCTTACAATAATCATTCATTATTGTATAGCTTACAATAATCTAGTGATTTTTTTTAACTTCCAGTTTATTGTTCTTTTTAACAGCCAAGCTGAGATGGTAAGAGGGGAAATTTTACCTATCATTATGGTAAGGAATGTTTCGATTTGGGAAGACTTGTAAAATTATAATATCATGGTTGAGTTGGTTGCATATCAATTCAAATGTTGTACATTTAGCATCAAATATCAACATTCATTTTTACGTAAGTTATTAATATATTGTAACTCATGTGAGGTTCATAAAGAGAAGTAAATAAAATGCATAAAGAAAGAGTATCTCCTCTCTCTACAAAGATGTTAGTTTTCACCTCCCCTTTAATAATCTAATCTATCTCAACACCAAAAAAGAAGCTAATGAGTTAATAACTGTAATTTATGCTTTGGACGAAAATAAAAATAAAATTTTTTCACTTTTTCTCCAAGATTTCAATCTTCCTTGCTACATCACATGTGTGTACACCATAGTATTTATATTCTAAGAAATCTTTGACTTTTATCTTTGGTTTTCAATAGTTTTGTTTGGTGCTCATTTTAGACATCACAACACATTAGACTTCTAAGTATCTTCCCTATTATCAAAGCAAAAAATCAATATCATCCAAAGTTACTATGTTCTTTTCCCAAAAGAATTAAATAAATAAAGATATTATTTTATAACTAAAAAATTAAATAAATGCATACAAACATTTTTACTACTATTAAATTTTTATTTAAAGGATAAGATTTATCAATGAAAATAACAAAAAAATTAAAAAATAAAAACTAAAAATCTTATAAAAACTAAAAAACTAAAAATAAAGAACAACCACCTAAAAAACCTAAAAGTTAAAGAAAGAAAGTCGTAAAAATGAGAGATAAAAAAAAAAGTCCATAACTTAATAAACAAGGAAAACTGAAAAAATAAGGAAACATCATTTTCTCTTTTTAGAAAGTAATAAATTTCTATTTAAAGAACAAAAAATTTAAGAAATAAAAACTAAAAAACGTAAGAAATAAAAACAAAAAAACTAAAAAATAAATAATTTAATGAAGATGCATCTATTAAAAGAAAGCAAGTTATAAAATTCAGAGATAAAAAGAGTCCATAACTTAATTAACAAGAAGAAAAATTGAAAAAAAAACAAAAAACATCATTTTTTTTCTTTTTAGAAAGTAATAAGTTTTTATTTAAAGAATAAGATTTCTTAATGAATATAACAAAAAAATTAAGAAATAAAAACTAAAAATCTTAAGAAAATAAATGCATACAAACTTTTCACAACTATTAAATTTTTATTTTAAAAATAAAAGGATTTATCAATGAAATAACAAAAATTAAAAATAAAATAAAATGTCAAAAAAATAAAACACAAATAAACAGGACCACCAAAGAATCATCACTAAGAAAAAGTCTCCATGGAAGTAAAGAAAAGAGGTTATAACTTAATAAACAAGAAGGAAAAACTCAAGAAAATAGGAAGCTTATCAGTTTTCTATAGAAAGTAAAAAAAAAGTCAAAGAATAAATTTCTCAAGAAATGGCTTTAGAATAATTTATCAAATACTATAAGCTTGATTATAATTCAAACCCTAATTGGACTCTAACCCTATCTCTAATTTAAACCCTAACACTAACTGTAACTTTAATTCTTAACCTAACTCTACTAACAGTATCCCACCTTAATTTTAACCCTAATTCTAATAGAAATCCTAATCCTAACTCTTACCGTGAACCCTAATTCTAATCATAACCTTGATTGTATTGTACTCTCACTATCACCTTAATTTTAAGTCTAACAATAATCTTAATTCTAACTATCATTTTAACCCTAAACCATAATCTGAACTCTAACCCTAACCCTAACCATAATTCTAATGCTTACCCTAACTCTAATTCTTACCCTAATTCTAATAGTAACCTAATTAAAATAATTTTGAACATTTTCAAATCCATATATTTTCTTGATTCTTTTTTTTTTAACTCATGCTTTTAATTTAAAAATTAATTCTAACTATGATTTAACCCTAACATTATGTTTTCTTTTATAAGTTTATTAATGTTTTCTACCACTTGACTAAGATAATAGTTTTAAAAAAATAGTTTACATATCCATTTTTTATTTAAGAATAAATGATGCCCATTTTAACTTGTCCCTTCTAACTGTTGTATACATTATTTGTTTATCCTATTTGTGTTACTTATGAATAGATATTATTTGTTTATTTTTTGGGTGTTTTAAAATTTTAAAATATATTGGATGATATTATTTGACTTGTTATTATATTTTTATATAGCTCTCTATATAATTTAATATTTTATTTATAATAATATATCATCTTATTATGATATTTTGTTATAGAAATATTTATTAATTTAGAATATTAGTCTTTAAATATTTATAGAAATCAATTTAGGTTAAGATATTGGGAATCATGTTCATTCAACTCATTTGGTGATTTTGTTGTACCAACTACAATCTACTAAAAAAAATGCATTATATTTGCTTCTTGTTATAAAACCTTGAAGAACATAAAGAATTAAATTAACTCCACATTGAACTAGAACACAACCAAATTCATTAAGGAAAAAATAAATGACAAGGAAACTTATAATGCTCACAAGAAAATTCAAGGTTTGACCAACCTTGAAACAATACACATTATTATCAAAGAGAAAAATCTCAAAACACAATCATTTGATATTTATCAATCTTTAGGAAAGACTACCAACTATAAATGCGCTATTGGAGCAAGTAGCTTCTTGCAATCATATGGGTGTTTTTCATATCTTTAAGATAATCCAATGATGTGGGCAAGTTAGTCGTCTTATTCTTTTTGCATACAAGTGTAAGACACAATGTTGTAACTAGTTTGAAATGGATTTTGGGGGAGCATTTATCTAGGTTTACCTAGGAGAATGTTAAGATAAAGTTAGTCTACATCTTGACAAAACTCAAGATTATTATAAAGCAATTATAGTATCAACATTGTTGCTGAAACATAACACAAAAAATTAAAACAGGTCTATTCTTCAACATTTTGGCAGAAACTTCGCTACTGCGGCTCTTGTTTTTATATATTAGTATGTTCTAATATATTTAATAATATAAATTATATAATATATTATATTTTATTTTATTTATATAAATATATATTATATATTTATAATATATAGTATAAATATTTATAATATAATATAATATACTATACTATGTATATCTATTGCATTTAGAATATTAAAAATACATAATATATAGTATACATTATAGGTATAGTGCATAGTTTATAATAAAAATAAAATATATTATATAATTTATATTGTTAAATTTTAATAATATAATATATAATTATATATAATATATATTATTATACTATATTATTTGTATATATTATTTATATATATTATATTATTAATATAATATTAACTAAATGTATTCTAATTATATAAGATAATATATAATATAAATATAATATATTCTTTATTTATATAAATATAAATATAAATAATATATATAATATTATAATATTATAATATAAATAAAATATTAGGGAGTTAATAAATATTGAGTGTTACCGTGTAAATTTAACATCGGATAATTACTATCGGCTTGTCAGAGCCATAGATATAGCATATTGAAAATAAAGCAGCTACGTGGGAAACTCTACATGTTTTTTAGTAATTTTGTTGGGTTCCGTGAAGCCCAAATTAGCAAGTTTCTCTCACATATTTAAAAAGGATGCCTTTTACAATTGGCTTTTTTTTGCATGTATTCACAAAATCATAAGTTGTCCTTTTTGATGGTTTTTTCCAATTATTGGAGTGGAGATTGTTTTATAAATACGACTGTTGGTTGAATATGTAACATGGTAATTGAGAATAATAAAAAAATATTCCCTACCTTGAGAGTGGATGTAGGAAATTGCCGAACCAATATAAAATTTGTGTCTCGTGTCTTGATCTTTAATTGTTTTGTTTCTTTGCTTGTTTTAATATTAGCAATTAGTATTAGAGCCATGGAGAAGTATTGACCAAAGATGGAAGACGATTGGGTGTTAGATCCTGGAGCTGGATGCTTTTATATTGTGAAGAGACAAGATGAAGTGGGAGCTATTCATTAGATGTTTTTGAATTAATTAAATGATGAGGCTAATTTTGTTATTGAAGAATTTCTTGACAATTTAGACTTAGCAGAGTGTAATGTTGTGCATGTGGAAGCTTCTGTGAAAGTGTATTGTTGCTTATTTAGCTATGATAAATGCTCTTCTAGAGGAAGATACCTTGCTGGAAGCATGAGCCATGATGAAGTGAAAGCTGAAATGAAACACCATGTACATTGGTGGGATGGCTGGAAAAATGAGAAGGATTCGGTTGCAGAGACTGTGGAGTTTTTCTTTCGAGATGAGGAGGATGCCTCCCAAGGAGAGGAGGATGCAGTCTGGCACCAGGCAAGTGAAGATGAACTTGAGGAAGAGGTTGAGAATCGAGAGGCTGAAATGATTTATGACAATCCATTATTCGAGTTCGAGGCTGAAATGGTTTATGATAATCC